>RJWJ010015042.1:0-36869 GCA_004363605.1 Indri indri | reverse complement strand
TCTTCTCCCCAATCTCTTAATATAGGGTGAGTTCCAGGCTATGGCTCATTCCTCTATACTCCATTGGTACCTCATCCCATCTCATGACTTAAAAGACCATCTCAATTCTGAAAACTCCCAGACTTTCTCCTGAAATTCAGACTCTTATCCCACAGCCTTCTCCACATTGTTATCTCAAACTCAATATGTCCCCAAACTGAACTGATCTTCTCCCCTCAAAATAAAACAAACCAGTTCTGCCTACAGCTGCACCCTTCCTTAAACCCCCACTTCTTCTTTCCCCAAATTATGTTTGAGTTACTTCTCTGGTAGAGTCACAAGGAGAAGAAATAAGCATCTCAGTGTTAGAACTGAAACACGACCCACGTTGTCATCCACTATGCTTATTTTAAGGATGAGGAAACAGACCCAAGGTCATACAACCAGGTTACATGGATTCTTATTCTCTTGGTAAACAACCTGTGAGCTTTTGGGTGTTTTTGTTTTTGTTTTTTTCAGAGCCATCCAGTTTTTGATTTTGACAATTAGGAAGGAGGAAGAATCAAGTATGAATGCATGGAAATTTAGAGGTATGGTAGGACATTGAGGCAATTTTTCTGATAGCTTCAATTTTCTTTGTAATGTATTAGATATGTCATCTATGAGAACTTCATGGGGGCAGGGTAGGTAGTTTCAGGAGGTAGTATTTTGAGAAACACTATCTTGCGGAGGGCGGAAAAGAGATACAAAAGAGTTAGTAGCAGTCAGTGTCAGGAATGTCTTGGGGATGGAAATCAAGTGAATTTGTAATTGCAAAGACTATGTTTTTTTGTTTGCTGCTGTTTCTTCAGTGCCCAGTGTGATGCCTGGGACATGATAGATTTTGAATAAATGAAGAATAAGTATAGTGTCACTAAAGAAGTGAGAGCTGGAAAAATAGGGGGTTTATAGTCAGAGAGCGGGATTTTAAATTGACTATTCTGGAGGTAGAGTGTTTCCAGGTGTTGACAAATTTTATGATGAGAACAGGTGGCAAACACGGACTGGAGGAGAAGGTCTTTGCCATTGGGGGTACGTCAGGACTGAGATGATAATGGCAAGAAGTCCCCCTGGATGATAAGGCATGGAATAGAGAGTATAACTGTCAACCAGCTGTCAATCTTTAAAAATATATAGGGTTTAGGACTCGACGTTAATGGGAAGAGATAGAGCGTGGTATAGTCAGATGGTCTGAGCATCAGGGGAGCAGGACAGCTATTTGGGAGTGGAAGGGCAATGATCTGGAAGTTGCATTGGGGCACAAGAAAGATTCTAACCATGCTTCATGGCAAGGAGTGTGTTGGGTATAGGAGAAAGGGCCACAGAAGGCACAGTGTCCTTAGAGGAGAGCTGGGTTCTGGGGAGGGCCAGGAGGTGAAGGCACCTTCAGAGGAGAAGAGTTTATTCCTCAACAAATGAACTGAGTTACAATGGAAAGACTTTGGAAGGGGTTTGCAGTGTGTACTAGTTATCCCTTGCCATATTAATGCTGCATAACAATCAGCCATAAAACCTCAGGGGCATGCAACAATAAGTGTTTATTGTGCATGTTTCTGGAGTCAGTTGGGGGTCACTTAGGTGGCTCTGATGATCTTGGTTGGGCTTACATATCTGGGGGTTAGCTTGCTGTCAGCTAACCTGTGCCAGTCTTGGCTGCGGTAACTTGGCTCTGCTCCGTGGACCAGTGGACTAATCTGGGCATGGGCTTATCATAGTGAAGACAGGACAAGAACAAGGGCGAGAACAGTTGTTTAAGCACTCTTCAAGCCTCTGCTTGGGTCATGTTTGCCAAAATCCAGTCGGGCCAAGCAAGTCACATAGCTAAGCTCACAGTAAGTCACAAAGTTATATGGCAAAGGGTATGAGTATCAAGAGGGGTGGAGAATTGGAGCCATTTTTGCAGTCTGCCACATGTTGGGAAAGTAGATAAGGAGAGACATTGAAGAGACTGTGAATAGAAGGGCTTACTTCTAGGGATGAGCCAGGAGGACTTATAAGTAAAGCAGGTGTGGTGTTTGGCCAGCAGAAGCATTAGTTCCAGCAGGCATCTGATGGATTGACAGTGGACACTCTGAGCCCCCTCAGAGGAACATGCGATCCACTTATACGCTTGGCCTTAGTTTCCCTATATGTAAATGGGGATGTTAACACTTGTCAAATTGTTAGATTACAGTGAGGTAATATTTTTGAAAACATTTTGTAAACAATGAACTGAAGACATGGGGGTAGGTGTGAATGCGTGTAAAGTCTGTTTAGTTGTCTCAAACCCCTACCAAAGCTGCAGTGACTCCAACGACAGGATTCCTAAAATATTGTTTTGTTTTATCTTTAAGAGACTATAAACAGTGGATGTAGGTGGGCAGATGTCACATAAGAATATAGACCCTAAACCGGTAATAATGTCTGCGTCCTCTAGAGGGCAGTGCCCTCTACCCAGACTCTGCCAGGTCCTCTAGTGGCCACAGTAGGACTCGACCGCTCTTTCTTTTAGAGAACCTGCTCAGAGCTCTCTGGACTTGAATATGGGAAACAAGCCGATCTAACTCCCAGGGTGGCTTGCTCTGGGCTGGCTTTCTGACCTCCACTGGCTGAAGGTAATCTTGTCTCCTTTCTAGGACAGGCTTTTCAGATGCAGGGGTCCAGATCCTATCATCTCTCCTGAGCAGTGTCCACAGGTGAATCCATTGGCATTAATTCCTATTACTCTTCTCATATCTCCCCCGCCTCACAATGCCCACCATGGAGCATGGGAGCTATGTTGGTAAATGGGCTGCCAAGAGTGTTCTGCAGGTCCCAAGCAGGTATGCAAATGATTCCTGGAGTGATCCTGGTCATATCTCTGAGTGAGAACATATTTGTCACTATGAATGTAGCTTCAGAGGGACTATGGCAGCTATGGGCTTTTTATCTTGGGAGCACTTAAGGTGGCAATTCTGTTTAAAAAAAAAAAAAAAAAGACCTGCAGTTCTCTTTACTGAATAAGGAAAGAGTCCTTACCTATGTGTGGTGGGCCAAGAACATAGTACCCATCTGTAGAGGCTTACAGATGAATGTCATGCATTTTGGCTTAAGTAGCACAATAAAAATCTCTGCATGCAAGGTTGTACTATCTGCTTTATTCTTCTCTGTTTCATCTCAGGTCAGTATTAGAGCTGAATGTCAAAACTTCTTTTATATTCAGCAGTCAACTATGTGCATGTTCTGATGGTTTTTTAACACTTCTGCCCTCTTGACCATTCCTTGGTGGATTTGGAAAGCTGAGTTATTTCAAGCATCTGTATCAGTTTAATGACTTGATTCTCATTTCACGTTTACTAAGTATTTGTTTCTTGGGGATTTGACGGCATCATCGTCCCGTAGTTTTGTAGTGACCCAGAGTTGATAATGTGTATTCCTACTGTGAGGTTTTAAACTTTGACCAGAGGCCAACTTATCTGCAAATTTATTTGAACACAAATATATTACAGAAACTTGGCAAACAGTCTCAGAAGTTCAAAAGTTATAACCAGCTTATTCTCTGCTTATATATTTAAAGAAATGCATTTGTCACTAAGCGTTGTTGCCTGGAACAGTGTTAGGATCAGGGTGAGGCCTGTTACTCCAGTGTCTCAAGGAAATGGGAACAATGGTTCAGCCCTAGCAAGACACTGAAGCATTGTCTGTGGCTCCTCTGGTAGGGGCTCTTGTAGCTCATGGGGGAAGTGGGTCCTCAGCTTCTCTGCCCTCGGCCACCATGCTCTGCTGAGATTGCCAGCTCTGACAGAGCTTGACTTGGACCCAGAGGTTTTTGTTTCTCTTGAACCGTGAACCCCACTGCTGCCCCTGCCTGTTTTTCTATACCACCTGCCCAGTGGCTTTCTTTGAATTCAGGGCTTAGCAGCAGGGAGAGGGGAGTTATATTGAGAGAGAGATCCAGAACATCTCCTTTACTTCTGGAGTAAAAATGAGAACCTCTGACCTAAAGAATTCAGTGCCATGTTGGTGGCTTTGCATTTTTATAGCTATTTTTAATGATCAATAAATTTTAGGCCTTAGATCATCTTTGGGCTTGTGCTAAGTAGCATATATTCAAGAACCATGCTGTGTATTTCAAATGTTTTTCCCTTTCGATATTTTCATTTTCTTTTTAAAGAAAATCTACAGCAATTTTTTTCAAAAGAAACATACTGTGAGCCTCATGTAATTTAAAATTGTCTAGTATTCACATTAAAAAGTAAAAAGAAACCGGTAAGATGCATGAAATGCATGAAATATTTTGTGATCTTTATTTTTCATACTCGGAAATCCCGGGTAGTTTTACACATACAGCAGCACATCTCGGTTTGCACTGGCCACGTTTCAGGTGCTCAGCAGCCACTGCGGCTAGTGCTTACTGTAATGGATAGTGCAGACCTACTACATTAAGAAGGTAATGTGATGCTGTGCAGAGAATCTTCCACCATAGTTCTTACATTTTGTTGTTGTTAGCAGAGTATCTTGATTAAATTTGGGACAATACATTTCAAGTGCTTAAATTGCATTCATAATCATCTCACCGTTCCCTTGATGATCCTTTAGCATCTTGTGGCTTTCTGAGTAGTATTGCAGGAAAACTTGAGAACCACTGCTGTTTCTGAAAGAGGTTTGGAGTAGCAAAACTAAGTAGAACTATTCGGCCTGGCTGCTATGAGAGACTATGTTCATGTGGTTGCGCATACACAATTAAAGACTTGCCACCTCAGGGTCACTCCCCTTATGATAAAGCACAGGAGGTGTGATATTCAGGGCCAAAATATCTAAGAGCATTAGAGCTTGTTCCAGCTTAATGCTCCTCTGGCCTGAGGGCCTCAAATGCCCTGAAGTATACGGCTGGCATTACGTATATATGTAGGACTTTGAGGAATTTGGCCTTCTCATGGGCTTTTTTTCACCCAGATTGGTTTCATTTTAGGTCTTTGCTCAATTGCTATTCTACAGTAATAGAATGCCTTTAGAGTCTTGTCTGTAAACTCTGGAAACAAGTCCATTCTTATCTAAATGGCATTGGCTTTTTTTTCACTGGGCTCTGGAATTGGCCTAATTGTATAGTTATGGCCAGGATGAGTTTGGCTTCCAGCTTACAATTTTGTGCCATGGGAGATTAAGGATTCTTGTGGTTATGTTTGAGAAGAATGGGGCATTTTCAAAATTTAGAATGTTGCTAAGCAGAAAAGAACAAAAAGTGATAACTTTACTTTCCCCACTTCAGGTTAGTTATTTTATGCCAAGTTACAATCCAAAATGTCCAAACTAATTTAGAAAATGATTGTGTCCTTCATGTAGTCTAAAAAGTGTTGTCATGCACCGTTAAGTTTGATTTATTGCCAAATGTATAATTATTTCCCAAAGAAAATATGTAATAGATACACCTCTCGATTCTGTAGCTGTCTTTATATTAATGCTTTTTGAAAATCAACAAGCCATGGGTTTAAAGGGTAGTAAAATATACAGGCCTCTCCTAACAAATATTAATCTAAAGAGTTTTTTTTTCTTAGTTTTTGTCTCCCATGGCAGAACTGAATTTACCTCCATCTAGACTCAAAGTTGAGCTTGATGATGAAGACTATGTCACGTTGGTATGTCCAGGTACAGACTGTTTATGGATGTAGAAATATCCTTGATATAACGTGATTTTTAAATCCAAACACTTGGCTCCAAATGGGAGCCAAATATATGCAATATGGCAGTTTTTGCGTACATTTCTACTATTCTTATACGTAAGGGCTATGTTGTGTTTACTGTATACCTTTAGGCCATTTGGGGAACGAACATGTCTTATCAATCTCTCTTATTTTTTCGTTTAACCTATAGAGCTCTTTTTAATGTGATCTAGGATAGATCCAGATGATCTCTTTTTATTCCTGAGTAGCCTTGAGAAATACCCCTGTGATACAGCACCACAATTGTGCAGAAATGCCCCATCTGTGATGACAAGTAAGTGCTGCTCATGTCCATCTCTGCACAGTATGAGAGCAGAAATAAAACACCAAGGACTGCATAAATCTCAAATACTAGCTTCTTTTGCCTGTGCTGCCCATGTACACATTTGTTTGGGGCAAGGAAGGGTGGGTAGGTTTTTTCTCTTTAATTTGCATAGTAAATGATCAGTTAGCTAGAATTTTTCATTATCCATAGGTGTAATATTTTTTTTAAATGTAAACTTTTATTTTCTTAATTTTTTATTCCACCAAGCTTGAAAGTAAATATTTTCCATTTGAACCTTTAAACATTGGTTATGCATTTTTTAATTCTGGCATCCTAATGGTGGTGGTGTAAGTACATTTTATGGCAGGAAGTTTGAGAATAATTTAAAGGAGAACTGGTGAGGATTAGTGTGGATGGATGTGTTTTAGAATTGCCAAAGAACTTTTTTGGAATTTCAGCTCCTCATATATTTGCATAGAGACCATTTGAATAAGCATTGCTTCACTCCTTATTTTGATGTTTTTCCAGAATCTCGGGTCTAAAATGGAGTAATTGCTATAGTTTCAAGACATCTCATCCATCATTCCTTAATTTGGGGGATGTGGATTGAAGAAATAGCAATTGCTTCTTGGCTGTAAGATCCATTGTATTTTAATGTAAAGTTGAACATGCTCACCTAAAGTCTTGGCTTTTGTGCTGTGACTGTACCCTTCCAGGACAATGCTTTCAGTAGATGTAAAACTTCCAAAGGCTTTTTCAGCTCTGGTACATCTGATATAACATCTTATGACTGTTAAACTATGGAGAAGACACATCATTTAGACAACATTCTCTAGTGGATTGCTTCTAAAATTAGACTTGCCTTAATTGGTGTAAACTGCTCACTTCCTAATTGTGCTAATGCCATTAAGATTTCAGTAGCACAGAATTCCAGAAGTTGCCCCAGACAAGTGATTGGCATTTTATACCTGTAGCCATGATGATCTAATTGGTAAAATTCCCCTGGACAGAGTTGTAGGATTCTGAGTTGGTATGTTATTTGTTTAGTTTGCATAAAACCCTTCTACTCACAGCTGCTCCAAAAATCAATGGCTATTAGCCCTTTTTAGAAAATTTTATTTCTAAGCAACCCTGTTATGAGGTATTTTAAAAAGTAGGATCACTGAAATAATAAGTTTGAGCTGGGGGCAAAGAAAATTGTGTTAACAAAAAGAACCAGAGTTAGTTTCAACTGCTAATTCTATTGAGCTACTCTACCTTCAAGAATTCACTTCCATTTTAATTCTATTGAGCTACTCTACCTTCGAGAATTCACTTCCATTTGCCTGCTGGCAGCCAGAAAGGAAGATTTGAAATGATTGGCCTTTTGGTGCTTAATAAACCTTGGAAAAAGTTGAAGTCCAGTTCAATTTCATGATTTAATGCCTTCATATTCAATGACTATCATTTGCCACCACTACACTGTCAGGAAGGTGTCTCTACCAAGTGTTACACGTGTGAATATCTACAAAATGGCTGTTACCAGGGAGGGAACATTGTAAGGCTTGAATATTCATTGTTGTCATGGCTATGAGTGAGAAGAATTTTTTTACTCCAGTACTCAAGAATACAAACCAGATCATTAACTGATACAGAGGAAGAAAGATCATTTGTAGGAGGGTAAACTTAAGGAGGATTACAATGGCAGAAGAGGTCATCTGATCTAGTTCACTACCTGCAGAAGTCTCTTCTGCCATTTTCCTGGATCAAGGAGCATCCAACCTCCAGAGATGGGGAACATACGACCCTGCCAAGTAGTCTGAGGCAGTGTGGCATAGATTTGCTTACCAGGAATTTTTCTTAAATGTGTCTTCTTGAAACATCTATCCTTTTGGTCTTGGTTTTGCTTTGGGGAGCAAAACAGAATAAGTCTACTTACTGCTCTTACATGCGATAAACCATGAAGATGTTTAAAGATATCCATAATGCTTCCCGAGATGCCGAAATTAATTCAATCTAAACTATTTGTCAGGGAGAAAATTTATTTTAGTTTTTTTACTAAGGAGCCGTCCTCCTAATCGATTCAACTATCAGGTAGTTATTGGGAACATACTTTGATTAAGGCCTTACAAAGCTAAGTAATGCCTGAATTTGGCCTTAAGGGAACTTGTCCAATAATAGAAGCTATACACACAAATGATAGTTACAAAGTGGGCCACAAAACCAGTGCTCTTATATAGATGATATTAAATTCAATTTTTAAAGACACTTCTAATTCTTTTAGCAAAATAATTTTTACATCAAAAATGTTGTGTTAACTGGTTAGTATATTTACAGTATTGACTGAGATAATGATATAGCTACTTTCCAAAGAAATCTAACTGGTTAACTTAAGCATGTTCTTTAACATACACATTCACGATGCAAGTATTTTCTTTGACCTTCTATCCATTTGTTAGAGAATTTGAAATTTTGATACTTTATTCATGTCAACATGAAATTATTGGGTTTTATAGCTAACTGAGCATTTCTTATTTATAGGTTAGTGCCATTTGGTTTCTTAAATTTTAATTTTCCTTCTACACTTCCAAGTGTTTTCTGAATTTGAGTAAAGTAGGCCACAGAAGGAATATTTTAATACCTATATACACTTATTTTAGTGACCTCTTATACTGTGTTCTTAGATGGTATTCACCAATTTATTAATTTGATTTTTTTAAATTTTTTAACTAACTCTACCCTCAAATTTTATTATATTTGAGATGATTCCTAGATATCTATGTCAGAACTAGTGCATATTAGTAAAAGATTACTGCGAGATAACACTATAATCATAGTTCATGGTGGTTCATGCTTGAAAGTATACAAATCAAAGTTTTTAGAATGTCATTCTTTTAACTCAAATTGATTTGTCTATTAAATATGTATACAAGCTGGGCACCGTGGCACATGCCTGTAATCCCAGCTATTTGGGAGAAGGCTGAGGCGGGAGGATCATTTGAGCCCAGGAGTTCAAGACCAGCCTGGGCAACATAGCAAGACTTCATCACAAAAAAAAAAAAAACAAAACTGTATACAAATGTTCTTAATGCAAAGAAATAACTGACAGAAAGGTTCTTGAAGTTGGGTATCTGATAATAAAGGCTGCTGGGGTATCTGAAGATTTGGGGGAGAGGAAAAGGCAAATTGGCACACATCCTTAAGAATCTAAAAGTTCCAACAGAACTGTGTAAGGCTTTAGAAAATAAACACCATCAAGTACTCCTCTGTCATTCCACAGCTCGTATGTATATGTGAATAATTGCAGGATTTTGTAAAAGGTGTGTCCGTATCAATTTAGAGATCTCTCTTGCACTTGATTTAAAACAGAACCAATGTTCCTGGTTTCTGGGATTTGGCGCTCACCTTGTTCCATTGTTAGGGCTATGACTCCCCTGGTCTGTGTTTCACTGGGCAGATCGCCATCCAGTTATTTTGGCCAGGGCCCTGGTTCTACCCTGTCTCTCTCCAAGATGGACTGAGTTTTAGCAGTGGACAGGAGAGAGCCACCATGGTAGCAGCATTACCAATTTCTCTATCTTCTTAGGGACTTTATTCTCAGCATCCAGGTTTTCTTTTCTTTTTTGCCCCCTTTTCCTTCATGAGGGACCTCACATTTATTGACACAACTCTCTTCGGCATCCGGAGGATCCTCATAAAACTTCTTTCTAGCCTCTCAGGAACATGAGAAAATTGAGACTCAGAGCTACAAGAACTAGCACTCGAACCTCAGCCATATGATGTTTCTGAACTACTGCTGCTCATGTGCATAGCCTGGTAAGAAGCCATGATCAGGAGGGATCTGGGAAGTGACCCCTTCCCTGAAGCACAAACATGAGGACTTATCAAGGGCAAAGGCTACAAGGGAAACAGGATGTGTCCCCTGGGTAGGAGGGGCATAGTCCTGGTTCTGACTCCATAGTAAAGTCCCAGGCAGTGAACTTGAATGCATGCTGCCTGGACACTCTGCATACTCCATTGTTGCAACTTCGGATCACGCTTCTTCTCCCTGTTTAATAGCCTTACACAGATGTGTATTGGGGGATACTTCTATGACTTCAAACTTCCCTTCACAAAAAGAAATTACACCTTTACCTCGAACTATGAAGGTTGGAAGAGAAAAGAACTAATTAGTCCAATCAATGAAATCAATTTTGAATTAATTTTAAAGAAAACACGCTCCAAGATCTTGTTTGAATTTTCCACTTTACATTGGATGCAGGGATTTTATGGTAGAAGCTGATATGCCTTTGAAGGAAGAAAAAATGTTATGAAATGTCTCTTCTGCTAGGTTTTGGCAAGACTTTTGGGGGCAGAGGTGGTGTCATAAAAGGATCTTACTTCTGTACTATTTCTGTTTCCTGAGGAAGATGATGTAGGTCTCTGGTTAAATTTCTTAAGAAATAAACACCATTTCCCATCTCTGTTGATGAGGATTAATGTTCTCTTCCTTTTAGAGACATTCTTGCCAAAAAGAAGAAAAATAAAGCAAACTCTGGAATAATCTAAAATGATGATAATGACCCTTAATGTCTGTTCAATGCCCTGCACTGTGTGTTAGCCCATTTAGTTCTTAGTACAACCTTGTGAAAAAGGTAGTAATATTATCTTCATTTAACAGATAGATGATGAAACAGAGGCAGAGAATAAGTAACTTGCCCCAAGACCTAAATTGCAGAGTGGGCCTCTAATGCAGCTCTGTCTGACCCCAAAGTTCATTTTCTGAACCATGGTTACACTAGCTGTGTGGGCTTTTCCAGGTGAGGTGAGCCATAGGTCTGTGTGGCCACTGCATTTCGAACTCCAGGGGTTGCTGGGCAAGCCTTGCTTTATGAGTAGTACCCCATGAAATTCATCACAGGCTTTTCATTTCTGGCAAAGAATTCAATTATTCATTTTCAGACAAAACTTTTGAAATGCCTTACTGGCAGCCCCACTAATTTATATCCACGTGCTAATTAGGTTTTTTATTCTAAAACTTAAATGGGTTATACTCCAGCATCAGACAGGCCACATTTGAGCCAGAGTGCAAAAACCTCTTGCTGTTGATGATCAGAACAGCTAAGTACACTTGCCCTCTCCACTCTTTGGTCAGTCAAGCTGCTTAACGGTAGGTTAGAGCAGTTTCTTTTATTGTTTTCTTTTCCCTTGCTCATACAAATTGTTTCATAACCATTACTATGACTTTGAGTGAATAGCTATTATTGATTCTCTCATCACAGAGAAACGTTTAAAATTGCAAATTACCCTCTGTTCCTAACAGTTGTCCCTGTTTGAAATCAAATTTCTTGCACTTAGGATCAGTGAGACCGCTAAGCAAATCCCCAAGATAAGTTTTGGATGAGAATTAGCTCAAAGAATAAACCATCATGGCAGATGTTACAACTTCATGTTGAGGCTGTCATGTTGAGCAGAAGTAAAAGATGACAGCAACAGAAGAGGACAGTGCTGAGGCACCTGGTGGGATGGGCAGGTCCATGAACCTCAGGCCTGTACTCCTTGTGACTTGCAGAGACAGTGTTGAGGGGTAGGCTGGGATTTATTTTCATGCAACTTCTCTAAGAAGACTTCTCTATAGTCCTGTTGAAGAAGCATCACAGTGCAAATAGCCAAGATGTTACAAAGCATGTGGCTGTAAGAACCCCTTCATAATCCAGGCTCATTGTTGTATCCTGACTTTCACGGAGATGTTTCCTTAGCTAGCCACTCTGGGAGTTCCTGTGTCCTGGTAGGATTTCAGCTTACTGCTGATTTTTATATCTTGCAAATTGGCCTTTGGTATTCTATTGGGCAGGTTTCCTTCCTGTAAAATTCCAAAAATGCTGTTTTTCATTCATATGACCTATATGTTCCAGTGAATACAGTTATTCTGATGTTGCTTTAACCTTGTGCACCATGGCAAATATTTGCTGCCTCTAAAACTACTTCCCCAGTGTGCTTCTATTTTATATTCTCAAGGCTGGTCTTTTCTAAGAGATATTTAATCTTGTATCTGTGGTCCTAGACTTAGAAATGTCATGGCTGTCATTGCTTCAGTTCAATACCGGATCCCTTAGGTGGCCCAGTTCAGCAGAGCTTGTTTGCCTTCATGTGCCGCTCGGTTATTGTTGGGATTCTGAACTCAGTGTTTCCTTTCCGGTGTCTCTTGAAACACAGCCATCTTTCCTCACAAGAGAGCAAGCCCCTGCTGATAGGAATCTTTCCATGTGCACATGCACGCAGCAATTTGCCAAAATGGGTGGCTGCCAACGATTTTTTCCTAGTTGCAAAGAGTTTATTTTCCCTGGACGGCAGTGCTGTGGCACACAGGGGGCCCGTGACACAGTAGGCTCCCCATTGATAGAAGCTTCTTTGTGGAGAAGTGCCTCTGGTGTACTTGGGGTTCCCACAGACATGCGCGACAGTTCAGCGATTGGAAAAAACTTTTTACATTGCAGTGATTTTCTGCTTATTCTGCAGCAGAAAGATATGTCAACATTAGGGTATGCTGCAGACCCCGCAAGAGGGAATGGATTGCCCCAGCCCCAGGAGGGCTGGCTGGCTGTTACATCAGACCTGGAGCCACTGGAGTGCTCTCCCCCTATAGACAGCCACCTATGATTGGCCTGGTAAACGAAAGTGTTAAGGATTGCCCACTATTCACCCCTAGTTTGTAGGACATGACATGGGTTCCTGGCTAACTCTGCAAAGTTAGCCAGGGACCTACAGCTGAGCCTTAGGGAGCTATACCTCTCCTCCAACTAACTTTCCAATTCTGGTAATATGCTGCAGTCTTTAATCTTCTGCCCTTTTTTTGATTGAAATTGTATTGACTTACCTCCTTCACCCTATGTGACTTTCTCTTTACAAAAACACAGGGCAGGCTCCCTATGTTTTTGTATAATCTGAGTGTTACCTATAAAAAGGTTTTTCAGACTTTGGCTTACTGAGGACAATTTAGTGGGTCATAACCAACACATAAAAAATTGAAATACAATAGAATAGAAAGTAGAATATGTGTTCATAGTGAGAATAAGTATTGCTTTGAGAAACCCTTAAGTTATATGCGTGTGTATATAGGGATTCTGCATAAATCTTATTTCTTATGTAGATCATGGCCAAGTCTGAAAGCCCTTGTCTTGGGGGGGGCTCTATCTTCTACCTTAGTCTCAAATTGCTTCCCAATCCCAGCAGCTTGCCTTTGCAGTTGGCCCAGCTTCTGCTCTGCAAAGCCTCAAGTGTGTGGAACCTTCCTTAATTATATGGACCCAGGGCACTGCTAGGTCTTAAATCATCAAAGACAGATTAAATTGTGGCCACACTGCATGTTCTGAGGCAAGGGATATACTCATGGACTTCAGATTTTTTTGAGTTAAGACAAATTGTTTTTCTATTAATTCTCAGTTAATAACAAAACTCAATGAACCCCAGCATGACACTCTGTAAGCATTTTGGTTATTCAAGGCTTTTCTCTGGAATGCAGGAATTTAAAGCATACAGCAAACAGAGACCATGCTGGGGAAAGGCTTTGGTGTCTTTTGTTTTCATGTTTTATTAGGTGGGAGCTTTGTAGTGTATGCAGAGAAATACATTTAGCTATCTATACAACACTCTTTGCCTCTGACCCATGGCATGAGTAAGGAATTGTTCTAGCAAGCCCTTCCCAGCCATGTCTAGAAAATCTCCTAAAAGGCCTATTTATTTCATCTTTAGAAGGGACTCTCCTGTGTGATAACGAGACGAAAGAATTGCAGCAGTTCCAGGTTATTGGATATTTATTGTTAGTCACAGGCCTAAGTGGTTTAGTTTACATTATTTCATCGGATCCCCTTGACAGCTCTCTGAGGTGGCTATCAATATCCCCCTTTTACACAGGAAAAATAACTGGGCCTTAAAGAAGTTAAGTAATTTGTAAGGTCACATACCTAAGTGAGTGGTGGAGAAGGAATTCCACTGAGTCCAATGCAGGAGCCCAGCACTCGTGTGCCATGTGCAATATCCCTTTTACGTTGTTATTGTATTCTCCCCTCTGCCTGGAATGTTCTCTCTTGCCCATCCCCAGCCATCAGAATCTTTTCTATCTAGCAGGCCCTAGTCCGACTGCTAACTTTTGTGGAACTCTTTTTGCTTTTCCTTGTGCAAAATGATTTCCTTTTCTCTGTACTCATGTGGCATATAGGTGTCCCTCTTGTGGCATGTCACATTCTGCCACATATTGGGTTATTGTTGTCCGATGTAAATACTACCCGCTATTGGGTTGCAGTTCTCATTGGATGGTTCTCTTGCTTTGGTTTTGGGAAGGAGGTATGCACTATCAGTAGGGTCTGTTTTGGCAACTTCAAATTCATCTCTTTCCCTCATCTCTGAGCAATGATTCTTGTCCTTGAGGGATGAGAATATTTTCCTTCACCTTCATAGTAATTGCCACATTTTATATGAGGATCATTTATTTTCTGACTGCTATTCTATTTACCAGAGTGATTCATTTAGAAACCTCAGCTATGAGTGGGATAAGCTAAAATATATGCACAAGCAAAAATGGACAGTTTTGTTGTACAATGGATCTGTTCCATGTTTTGCTGTTATGTGCCTTCATTGATTTTGAAAGGGGTGAGGAGGATGCTAGAAGAAGTAGAAGTAGGTTTAAAATATGTTGGGGTCACAATTGAATTTTCATCATGTTTTAGAAGTCTGAAGGTAATTGAAACTTAGTTTATCAGAACTGAATGTCTAGAGGGCCTTCCTTGGAAGGGAAACTACCATTTCTTAAGCTCCTGCTCTGTGCCATGCTCCACACTAGAAATGTTTCTACTCCTCCTGGCTTCTTCCCCACTCCCTTTCAAAACTCATAAATAGCACAAGTAGCAAAATATGGGAGCAAATGGGCAATTCCCAAGATTGCCTCTTATCACTGTTTTTACAGATATGAAAACTGAGGCTCAATGAGATTGCGCTCAAAGTTACACAGTGCCTATCTGATAGGAACCCAGATCCATCTTACCCCAAAACTCTTTGTCCACAGCATTTGCTGTTCAAGAAGCCTGGGAATTTTCTATATGTGATAAGAGGGAGACTCTTTCAGTGGGTATCTCCTGAGCAAGCCTTTGCCAAAGCTAACTTGATTAAATCTCATACACTTTGAGAAGGATTGCTATTTTATTGCCTGTTAAGGGTATTTTCTCTCTTAAAATGTTAAAATTCAAGTATAGAATATGCCTTTAAAAGTGGAATTTCAGGGGCTCTGGCATTTAATGTATGAGAAGGAAAGATTGGAGCAAGATCCTGTCTCATGCTTCTCAGATCACATTAACTAGGAAGCATCTACCTATGAGTTGAGGCTGATTCTGTTTTGAAGGTTAAATAACAATGGTTAGTAATACATTTATTGAGCACTTGCATGTCTTAGGCACAGTACTAAGCACTTAGCTATATTGCATTTAGTGCTCACTATGCCTCTGAGATAGGTTATCCTCATTTGACACACGAGTTAAGGGAGGCTTTGCCCAAGGTCGGCTGTTAGGTATTCTTGGGCTCTGGGTTTTGCGTCTGGTTAGATGAAAAGCCAAAGCCAGCGCTCAGTCTTTCTGCTGGAAAATTTGTGTGTAAATTCTTGGCCTTGGAGCCTGGGGCACACCCTTCCAGTAGGAGGTCTCAAATATGTTTGCAGCATGATTGATGATCAGGGTGCAACTCCCTCTCTAAGTATTTCTACTGTCTGTGATTCTGAAGAGAGGCTTTGCACTTTCTCGAGCAGATGTTATGTTCGTAGTTGTTCTTAACTTGCTGAACCCAAGTTCTCACTTATCCTTACCTTCAGAATGATGTAGACAGAGTTAAATATGAGGAAAGGAGTCCAAAAGCTTTCTCTGAAGGAAGCAGCCATCCTCTGACCAGCTCTACGCAACAGCAGGGCTCCGTCTGTGATGCCTTTCCCTGGTGTACCCTAAAACTGAAATCTATAGAGATGAACCACCATTGCCTCTTCATTCCCTTCTTCCTTTCACTTTCCCCTCTTACTTCACCTTCTGATTCTTTCTTTAAATTTCATTCATGTACTCCTTCAAACTCCTACAAACAATAAGGTCTGATTCAAGGGTGGGGAACCTGTGGCCTTGGGGCCACGTGTGGCCTTCTCATCCTTAAGTGTGGCCTTTTGACAGAATCCACATTTTGCAGAACAAATCCTTTTAATAAAGAGATTTGTTCTGTGAAGTTTGGGTTCAGTCGGGGGGCCACACTTGGGGATCTAGAGGGCCACACGTGGCCTTGAGGCTGCAGGTTCCCCAATTTTTTCTGGTGGTGTGTAATTTCAGAGTGCCTTCCCATTTTGTCCCCGCAGAGCAGGTATTATCTTCATTGTATACAGATTGGAGGTTGAGGCTCAGCGGTCTTAGCCAAGATCACAGCAAATAAGTGGCAAAGGTAAATTGAAAAAGAAGAGGGTAAATAGGGACCAGATAAGAAGAAATGCTTTTCCCCTGGGTGTCCTCCTTCTAGTCTTTTGGAAAGCCCTCTTAGCATTTGATCTCAGGATTTATGAAGTCTTTCTTCAGTAGCTGTATCCTCATGCTGCTACTGCCCCTTCGTTTTCATTACCAAGTGTGAAATAGTGATTTCTGTTAGGTACAAAGAATTCTCCTTTTACAGTAGATATTTGTCATGTTTCTCATGAAAGCCATTAGCAGTTTCTGTTCTGTTTCTGGCATGTTCTGGGGTGTGCATTTATATTGCAAGAGCGAATCGGCTGTTTCTTTCGACCCTGTCTGCAATGATTCCCAGGGGTAAAAGAGAACACACCTCAAAGTTATAGGTACCATTAAATAGAGCAGCTGTGGCTAGGACATCTCAAGCCTGAACTTAGGATTCAGGGTGACTATGACTAATTGAGAAAGTCAGAAAAATGATGTTGAATAAGAGCAAATGGACAATACAATCATGGAAGGAAAAAAGTCCCCCAGTTTCCCATTGGGTATTTAGAGGACAGTTATGCTTTGCTCATCACTGTGTTGAGTACTGTGGTAGACTCAGAAAAGGCTGGGAGGTTGTCTCTACATTCCAGGAATTAAAGATCTAGTTGGAAAGCTAAGACCTAAAACACACACAACAAATAAGGAAAGAATAAATGGCTATGAGTGTAAATGGAGTGGTCTTTGTAATCTAGGGTGCTAGGGGAAATTGACTTAAATGCAGCAAATTGAGAGAATGAAAGATTCAATAACATACAGCCTCTGACCTAAGGAAGCCCCCCCTGTACTAAGAAGATGCATGTATGAATGATTAAACTGCAGTGTAATCATGTAATAGAAACAGCTACAAGAGTAAGCAGCTGGAAGGCAGTGGTTAAAAACACAGACAGGAGTGATGCAGCTTGGGTTCAAATCATGGCCCTGGCATTTAGTGATCATGTAATCTTGGGCAGCTTATTTCATCACTACTTACCTCCATTTCCTCATCTGTCAAATGGAAAGCAATAATAGTACCTACCTCATGGGAGCTTGGATTGTTATAAGGATTGAATAAGTTGATACATACTTCAAAGAGTTCCTGGCCCATGGCAGTGCTTTGTATATTGTGGTGATGGTGACAGTAAAGAGCAGCCCAGAAGGAGAAGAGAACCTCTGCAGGGACAGGATAGGGTGGAGGGCGGGGAAAGTTGCACAATGGGTGCTTAGAGCAGGGTTTTTTTAAAATGTCCAAGCAGATGACAAGAAAAGGTACAGAATATCACGAAGGGTTGGGGAATGGGGCTGCAGCTGGTTAGGCATTGTTGCAGCATCAGATTTGAGTGTAAGGGATTTAAATCCTGGGAGAAAATACGACCCAATTAGGGCTTCAAAGAATGGGTAGAATATTGGTAGTTGGGAAGGAGTGCTTTTCAGATCCGAGAGAATGTGTGAGCAAAGGTATAGAGTCGGGGCTGTTTGTTCAAACAAATATAAAAGGGTATGTGTAAATAAAGCAAAAAAGATCACAAGGGGGGCATATTTCTGCAATGTGGTTGGTTGCTAACACTCAGCAGAAAGTACTTAATACTAAAACATTGAGTTAAGATTTAGCCTATAGTAAACTAGAATTTCCCCAATTTTACTAAGGAAAGCAAAACTGGAATGGAAGCTAGCCATGAGAGGAAAGATCAGTCCGAAGGGGACTAAGCATAGGTTAAGGAGTGAGAATTTCAGGAATTCAAAGCAGTTTTGCTTTGGTGCTAATGAGTGAGAGATGATAGGAAGGGTGGCAGGAAGGGTGATATCTTGGCTATAAAAGACCAACAAGGTAATTCTCTGGAGTTCAGAGGATCCCACCTATGTGCTTCTGTCACTTTGACAGTATGTACGAATGTTGCTCTCGGCGTAGGATGGATGGCTCCAGTGGGTGTGATAAAATTAGTGGAGCCCAAACTCCCCCTTCTTCCCAAACTGTGCTGGCCTCAAGAAACTATGCACAGGAGAGGGGTTTTGATTCAGTAGGGTGATGTATAGGCTAAAATTATTCTGAGTCACTTGTTTTGGGGAACATTTTGCTGAGAAGTGCTGATGCTTCTGACCTTGAGTTTAAGAAACAGCGGCACTGTTGTTCCGGTGGCATTCTATGATGTTAAATCTTCATTTCAACCTTGTGTGACCGGACAGCAATTAGGAAGGGGGAGAAAGCACACTAGCATCAAAATAAATCTTCATACAGTATACCGTGGCTTGGCTTTCCAGTTATTTAATGAGTGTCCCTTTTGACTGATATCTTTTGCATTTCCTTAATGAGTTTTGAGTTGCAGAATAAATTAAATATTGTCACTATAAACAGTTCTGATAAATCTACCCATGTTCCCCAGAAGACTCTTTTACACTGCCCTTGGTAATAGGAGTTGTTTAGAGGTGTTTCTTTAAAGGTGACATTTTGAAGGACTCTATATGGATGAATGAATGACTTGGATTCTAGTTCTGGCTCGGTTTCTAAGTCGCTGCATGATCTTGGGCAAATATTTTGCTTCTGCAGGCCTCATTCTTCTCATTTGTAAAATTGTGGGGGTTGGACTAGGTGATGATGTTGATGAAGACAGCAGCTAACACTGATTGGATGCCTCTGATGAACCAGGGATTATTCCAAGCACTTTACACATATTAACTCATTTAATCCTCCCATCAACCCTGGCAGGTAGGTACTTGAGCATTACTATCCCTGTGTTGCAAATGAGGGAATGCACACACACAGGCCACTTGCCAAAGATCTCCCAACTGGTAAATGGTGTGGATACGATTATTCTAACCCTGGAAGGTGACCCCGGAGTCTGTCCTCATGGCCACTGCTGCCTCCTGCCTCCTACTCTCCTTGCTGACAGTAGGTGACTTCTAATGTGGTGTCCAGTGGGGGTTTAGAAAATGTCATGACCACAGTATTTCCACTGAAGTCACCCCACTCACCTGCACTCATACTCTGGCGATGCCAGCTTGAGCCCACACAGGTTGCTCATTGCTCCTGCAATATGTGGCGTCACCTCAGTTAGCTGGGGTGGAGACACGAGGCAGCCTTGGAGCCCTTACTGATTCCCAGGAGCTTCTAACTGCTACTCTGTGAGCCCCTTGCTGCCTGGCTTGGTCTGGCCTCCTTGGCCAGAGTCCCCACAGTAATCATAACGCAGACCATAGAACTGACAAACTCCGTGCTTCTTCCAAGAGCTCAATTTCAAACAGCTGCTATTGCTGATTTGAAAATTAATGACAGCAAACTTTCTGCTGAGAAGGTAGGAATGGCTGTGCAGAAAGTAAAGGCATCGATATTTTCTAGCTGCAAAACAATATGGTTTATTTTCCCTAAAAGCCAGAGCAGATCTCTGGATTCATAGCCGTGTAGATATTTAACAAAATGAAAGACTCTCCGAAGAGGCAATTCAGAACATAAAAGGATTCTAGACAGTACAGATTCTCAGTAGCATGCATGGCTGTGGAAATATTTGGAAGTGGTCAATAATAACAATATTAATAATAATAAAATAACAATAGGGAAACCACAGCCTTTGTTTAACATTTCCTGCTTATCAGGCCTGAATATCTGCTGAGTACACCAGATATATTATCTACTTAAACCACTCATCAACCCTATGAAATAATAAAGTAGAGCCAATTGATATGTGAAGAGCCAGAAAGTATGAGGGTTATTTTTGGGGTGCCTGCCCAATTGATGTTTAAGTTAGAGTACTTCTTGTCAGTCACCTGACAGTCAGTTACTGACCTGGCAAATTCTAGACTTTTACTGGTCAAACAGACTTAAAACTGTGATTTTAGACTGGTAACAGTTGGTGTACTTTCTAACAAAGCCTGTAAGGATATTAAAACCTGGGAAAAAATCATCTGGCAAAAAGTATATATTCAATACCACAGAGCTTTTGCTATAATAGCTTTTATATTACATGTTCACTAAAGAAATAAAAGGCTGTAGGATTTTGTGGCAGACAGGATGTGGGTATGACTTCGGCAAATAAATTTTATTTGGAGGGTTGGTTCATACAAATATTAACGTGTAGCTGTGGGACTTGGTAAAGATACTGTTTGTTGTTTCTCTTTCCCTAAGGAGGCAGTGCAATAGAGTAGAAAGATTGGGAGGGACGGATGCTTGTAAAATAGGGGTTCTTAACAGAGGATATCAGAAATCAAAGGAGAGGGGTGAATGTAGTTGGAGAAAGTGTGTTCACAATTATCATTGCTTGGAAGAACTTTTGAAATTCCAGATAATCTTAAAGGGGAGGGTATGAGCTAACCAAAATAGGTATAACTTTAAAAGTTGAGAAGCTCTAATTACTTCCCAGTTCAAGTACATAATGATGTGTGATTTATATGCTCTAATTATATGCATTCATGTGGAGTGGAATGTCCCCAGATTTCAAATATTGCATTGCAGTGATAGAATTTGGGGATAATATTTAACTTTTATAACTCTGCCTTTAAAAGAGAGATAGACTGCGAGCATGAGAGAGTGCACCCAAGCACAGGTGCAATCAAACAACTTCATTGCTTTTATCTTTATTTCTGGGATATATGTGTCTTCCTGTTGCCAGAGATTGGTGGCCACAGGAGAGCAGGTTGTCTCAGTTCATGGTCCCTCACTGAAGTCAGTGCTTAAATTCCCCAGTGTTCCACTTAGAAGGAACAGTGCTGATGTGCATATTTAATATAGCTCAACCTGAAAACTCTCTGACCTGTGGTGAGAATTAGGGGTACACTGGGGGAGACGATAGGCATCAAAGTTTGGAGAGAGCTGTGCTGCCTATATATTTTTCCAGTTTTATTCAACAAGAAATGCATACATTTAAAAAATTATGCTCACTACTCTGTTTTAACACAAAAGTTTCTACAGTTTGGTTTTACTAGCTAGACACTTTTAGTTAAGCTCTGTAAATTATTCCCCCACTTGGATTAAAGGGAGATAACGCATACAGTTAATACATAAACCATCATGGTGAATTTGTCCTCAGTTTTACTGAAATACTTTTTGCCTGTGACACAGAATTTTGTGTCACAGAATTCTATTTTTAACACTATTGCTTTCTAGAAGGTACCAAATATATTGAGAAAATAGGCATTTATTGAGTGTGTATTATATGTAGGACACCATACTGGGTGCTCCAAGAAATATAAAACACAACAATTCAGTCCCTAACTTCAATTGATTGCATGCTATTAAAATGACAAGATGGAACTCATGAAGTTTCAAGACAGATTGAAACTATAATCTGCAAAATGACATAATTGTGGCAGTATTAATTTAATAGTCTTTATTTTAACCCTTTGATTTTTAGTCTTTATTCTTATGGTTTGATTAATGAAGAGCCCAAGACACTGGATGTTAGGCAGAAATCGAGTCCTGGGATTGTGGCAGATAGTCAACTCTGATTCCTATATGTTTAGACAATATTAATAAATTGTTCTGGGGAGCTTACAGTGTAGACAACCAGGTTGGGCACAAGTCAGATACACAAAATTCAATGAACTAAACCAAGTAACCCAAAAAACTAATTTTTAGAAGTTCCCAGCATGGTGTAATCAAAAGGACTTGGCCTGTAAGTCAGGGCATTGTTCTGTCTTGGTCCCTTATAGACTGTGGGACTTGGGGCAACCCTTAATTTTTTCTGATCCCCCTTTCTCGTGTGGAAAGGGTCCCTGCTACATTAGTGGTAGTCACTTGCTGAGCTCACAAGTTCAGAAGGGGAGTAGGGCCCTATCTCAAAAAAATAAAAATAAAAAAATTAGCTGGGCCTGGTGCATGTGCCTCTAGTCCCAGCTACTGGGGAGGCTGAGGCGGGAGGATCACTTGAGCCCAGGAGTTCCAGACCAGCCTGGGCAATACAGCAAGACCCCATCTCAATAAAAAAGAGGGGAAGGGAGTAGTATTAATGAGATGTGATGAGATGCTTAATGCAGGCTGGCGGGAGGATAGCCAAAGGATCCTGCCAATACCATTTGATCATTTAAGAGAGACCTAGTCTGACTTGTCCATAGATTATAGTGAGTTCTGCAACAAGCCAGTTCCTTCAGGATAGTGTTTCCATTTGTTTGAGGTCACTTGGCATGGAGCCCCATGTGGTCAAGGGCCTGAGCCACCTCTGGGGAGGAGCTGAGGGAAGGATCTGGCCTCCCGGGAGTTGCCAGTGCTGCATCTCCCCACAGTCACCCTGGTTAGGCGTCCCTGGCATTGTCAGCTGCTTGTGCTTTTCCACAGGATGCCTGTGGCCCTCAGGAAGCCCCTTTGCTCAAGGTAGCTCATATGACTTCTCTTTCCTGTAGCCACACGATCCGTGGTTAAGATACTTTGTGATTGAACAATGCAAGACAGAATGAGTTGGGAGAATGGTTTAGCAAAAATAAAACTCATTGATTTCAGAGGTCAGAATACAGCCATGGTGCCTGCTGGTCCACCCTGCCAGCAAGCCAGTGCAGTCTGTGGTCACAGTCACTCACAGTGTGTGCCAGGGCTTCAGATGGCCCTTGGCTTTGAGTGAAGACATATGATAAGATCCAGTGGCTTCCCTATGCCCACAAAAGTGTGTCCTTGACCATTAACTTGTGTGGAGCACGTAGAATTCAGCTATTCTGTTCCCTTCCATGCTCCTTTAAAGAGTGGTCAGTGGGCCAGTCACTTTCAGCTGACACTGGCAGAGGGGAAGGATTTCTGCTTCTTGCTGAGAAGCCTAGCTTTCTAAAATAAATTGCTGATAGTGACTTTTGGGGAGGGAGGAGACTTACATCAGTGGTCCCTGATTTGGGGGGCTTGATCACCAAGTTGTACTTTTCTGAACTTTTCATTTGCCTAAAACCGCAGCAGTCGTATTTGTTTCTAAGCACAGCATGGAAGGAATGCAACAGCTTTTAATGCTGGCACTGAACTTGACTTTTGTGGCTCTGTAGCCTTTTTCACTTGTCAGGCCCCTGCCCCACCTCTCCCATCCAGTGTCCTCTTAGCAACCTCAGAGACCAAAGGGGGAATGCCCTGTTGATGTGTCTGTCCTTGATGAGAGATTTGCTGTCAAAACGCTCTTTCTGATCACGTTTCATTATCAAAAGGAAACACTAGATACCACCGGATATATATAATTAATAACAGTCCCACAAGTGATGTATCTGTTTTCGGGGAGCAAGTGACTGGGGATGCAGATAAGGTGTTCACAAAGCCTTAGAATGCAAGGTAAAAATGTCACTCATAAGAAATATGTGGAAAATCTTAAGCACGTTCAGAGGAGGATGAAATAATTGTTGCCTTTGAGCATCAGGAAAGGCCTTTTGGTGGAAAAGTTGAAGACACAGGAGGGCCAAACATGTAGAACCAGCACGTGCCCTGCAGGAGCAAGCTCAATGGCTGTGTTGCATCGGGGGGTCAAAAGTGGGGTTTATTTGCCCCCATAACCATCTAAGGAGCTATGTGATTGTTTCATAGGAATAGACTAGATCTCTGGTGCAATATGCCATTACTAATAGCACCTTATTAGACACTTGCTCTTTTTAGTCCCAATGTGTATCAGGTTTTTTGACAGAGTCATTGCCTATATGTGAAAAGTATGAAGGTTGCATCTATGGCTTTTGGAAATTCATTTTTTAACACAGCTTTACTGATTCTTAAAGTCAGCCAGGATTTCTAATTCTGGCTGAGAAATGGTAGAGAGTTCATTTGCCTAGGGAAAATAGAAGTATTAAAATAATAGGGCAAATGCTCATTCAAGTACCATAGCCCCTTTACAAGAACGCAGCTCCTTTTAGTTCCAACCTCGTTACACTGAATTCATTACATGAATGTTGCTCTTCATGTAGCAAAATTATGTGGCCTGCCATTTCCTTTTGGAGGTGAAAGGAATAACACTCAGGGTCTGGGAAAATGGTTTTTCTAATTCCTGTGCTGCTAGAGCTCCTATTCATCCATGCATGAAAATCCAGGGAGATAATTGGCTAGGAAAAATCACAAGGCTTCTGGGACAGTAGTCAGGATGAGAACAGCTTTTGCAAATCAGTGCAATTCAGCCTTTCCTGCTGGCTTCCCGTCCATAGGACTTCTGTCCCATGATTGCCTCTGGAGACTCTGTGGGGATGCCCAGAAAGCTGTTTACCTTCTGTTGTAACACCTCCCAAGGCAACCCGCTCCATTTTGGGCTATGCCTATTATTAGAAAGTTCTTCCTTGTATTGAGCCAAAGATCTGTTTCCCTATAACTTTCCCTAATACTGGCTTAAATATAGATGTTTTAGGACTGGCCTAGAAACACAGCCACTGTGTATAACACTGTTTCCCAAAGAAAATGCATTTTGAGTTCCAAACAGGTAATATAATCTTCAGAAACACAGCCCAGTTCATAAATTGGAACATGCCCAGTAGGGAGCCTGGGAGGTCTGACCCGGGAAAGGAGAAGGGACAGGGCCAGTGCCTACAGAGTCAGTCTGTAGAGTCCATCTCTTCCCACCCTGCCTTCTCCCGTGTTTCCTGGCTGTGCCGATTAGAAACTGCCCAGGAAACCACGCTGTGGAAATTGGTTCAGAGTGTTGGTTTCCTCATAACTCCCTCTTAGGAAGCCCTTAGGCAGTGCAAAGAACACCAGGTTTCACCTATCTAGAGGACAGCGTCGGTAACTGGGTAATAGTGGATGGAGAGGAACCCAGCTGTAGTCCCTGCCCGCCTCTGCTTACACTGCTACAGGGGCCAGAGTATCATAATGGCAGGGTTAGACCGGATGGATTTGACTCTGGGCTGTACCACGTATTAGCTTTGTGACTTTTAAGCAAGTTGCTGAAAGTCAACAGCTGAAAGCCTCAGGTCGTCATCTGCAAAACAGAGATTAAGAATAAAGGTGACGAAGCATGTGAGGAGCACCGCATTGCCCAATAAATGCCGTTTATCACATGACAAACACTGCTAACTGCGTTTCCGGACTGTGCCCTTCGTTTGCGAATGGCCAATCAGACCCCCTCCCAGGCTGTGCGGTGAGCAGATAGGATGCCCCTGCCTTTAGCTGGTGACTCAGCTCATTGCTTTTGGTCAGAGCGACTTTCAAAGTCAGATGATTCCACAGCTTCAGAGTGGGTTCTCTTCATATGTGTTACAGCTGTGGCCTCCTGTTTTTCTGCTTGGGGCCCAAACAAGAGTAATTCAGTTTCTTGAACTTTTTTTCCGGAATGTACTTGGTGGAAAAGCGATACTCAAGACACTACAGTTTTTCTATTTGTATGTCAAACTTTATTGATTCTTCAGATTGATTCTCCTGTAGGTGTGTGCACGGTGCTTGTGATGATGAACATTTCTGGTTCATCCTAACATATACATAAGGATATTTATTCCCCATCCTGGCTTTTAAAGAATCAAATGATAGCTTGGAATGAAACATGCTTTGATTTCTATATATTTGCCTACTTGAAAGGGGGAAAATAATGGATAGTATTTTAAAATAAATGGATTAGTGCAGATTTTATTTTTTAATTGTGGCAGTCAAATTCTCGGGGTTGTTTCAGTGACAAATCAGTGCCAAGATGGACAACACTGGCTTGTGAGCTCTTCTTGTAGAAGAGTTAGGAGTAGAGGGTTGGGGAGAAAGAACCTTCTGCAGACAGGCTAAAGAGGACATTAAAGGAAGGCAGTGGTTGAGGGTCAGGTCTTAGAGTACCTGTTCTGCGTCTTACTGGTGATGACCTCAGGCACAGTTCATAGGGTTATTAGGATTGAGCCAGGCAGGGGTGGGGAACCTGCAGCCTCAAGGCCACATGTGACCCTCCAGATCCCCAAGTGCGGCCCCTTCACTGAATCCAAACTTCACAGAACAAATTTGTTCTGTAAAATTTGTATTCCATCAAAAGGCTGCACTCAAGGATCCAGAAGGCCACATGTGGCCCCAAAGCCTCAGGTTTAAAGCATTAAAACACTTAGCATAGTGCCTAGCATTTAGTGAGTACCCTAGTTGTACATTTTTTAAGAGATGGAGAGAAAGACAGAGAGAGAGAGAGAGAGAGAGAGAGAGAGAGAGAGAGAGAGATCTTACTGATATAAACACTGTTCATTCTCTTGGCTCCTAATCATCAGTTACAGACCTTGTGGAGTTATAGGATGTTAGAGCTTTAAATTACTTTTCCATTAGTGATGATAGATTAGAAGGAACCATTCCCATGCTTTCTCATTTAGTCCCCTCTTGTGGCCAAAAGCAGACATTTATGAAGCAATGTGCTGAATTAGAAGCAAATTGGCCAAAGAACAGGTTTTTCTCTGAGTGGACGTGCCCGGGCCTTAACAGGAGTCAGTCCTACTGTTTGGCCCCTTCAGTGCAGTACTAGTGACAACAGACTTCACAGCCCCTGAAGCTCACACTTACTCAATTACCTGTCATCTTGTATTCAGTCCTTTAGCAAGTATTTACTGAGCACCTATTATGAGCAGGCATTTGTCTTGGTGATGCACCAATGAATAAGGCGAAAATCCTGTCCTTGCAGAGCTTACATTCATTTTGGAAGACAGACTAAGTAAGGTAAATAACATACAAAGGTGATAAGTACAATGGAGAGAATTCAGCAGGAGCCCTGCTGGAAAGCAGGGTTCTGGTTTTAAATAGGGCCACCAAGGAAGGGCTCAAGGAGGAGCCGAGACTTGAAGAAATGAGAGATCTTGGAGGTCCAAGCAGAGGGAACAGCCAGTACAAAGTCCTGAGGCAGGAGTATGCCAAGAGCGTGTGAGGGCCAGCAAAGAAGCCTGCGAGGCTGGGACAGAGTGAGCCAGGGGGGCGTTACTGGAGGCCATGTCGGAGGAACCAGTGAGGGTTACAGGTGAAGTAGGGCCTTGCAGGCTAGGGTAAGAAGACTGGCTTTCTCTCTGAGAGATGGAACATGGTGGAATGGTTTGGAGCAAAGAAGTGATATTATTGGATTTAGATTTTAACAGGATCGCCCTCACTGCTGTGGTGAGAATAGGGTATGGGGGCAAGGGTGGAGGCAGGGACAGATGGGGGCTTGACTCAGGGTGGTAGCGGTAGAGATGGCCAAGTATCCTCTTTGTCCTTTTCTGAAATGACTTTTTTCTTTTTTGTCAAGAACATATTACCTGAAAGTTATTTTTTTTCATAATTCTCTGTCAATATTAGACGTCTGAATTTTCCCTATACATCTTACTTGGTATCAGCATCACATATGTGTGCAGTTGTGGGCATGTGAGTGTTGAGAGGAAAGTTAATTAAATCACTAATAGAAGTAGTTTTTTATATTTATTTTCCTTAAATCATCTCAGGAAAGGCCTGGCACGGTGGCTCACACCTGTAATCCCAGCACTTTGGGAAGCTGAGGCATGAGGATTGGTTGAGGCCAGGAGTTCAAAGCCATCCTGACAACATAGTGAGACCCCGTCTCTACAAAAAATAAAAACTAGCTGGGCGTGGTAGTGTATACCTGTGGTCCCAGCTACTTGGGAGGCTGAGGCCAGAGAATCTCTTGATCCCCCAGGGGTTTGAGATTGCAGTGAGCTATGATGACACCACTGCACTCTAGCCTGGCAACAGATGAAGACCCTGTCTCAAAAAAAGAAAAGAAAGAAAAAATCATCTCAGGAGAAAGTTAGGATCACTGAAAGGAGTTACCACCTCACCGTTTATGTGAGAATCTTGTTCTTGAACGCTGCATACACACTTTCTTCCCCAGGTTTTTCCCATTTAATAGTAGGTCCTATATCCTTTTGTAGTTCATAAGCATAATGATTGGATTTTCACACTGATGTGTGAGATGTGCCTCCCTCAAACCTTATTACAAAGCAGGCACATTACCCTTCTGATGTGAGGGGAAAAAAATAGTAGGTCCTCTTCTGACATTATGTCGTATCCAGTTTCACCTGAAAGGAAACCACCCCACCCCATCACACCCCATCACAGCCCATCACAGCCATCAATGCTTAGGCACAGAGAACATGGGAATTCAGCACCTTCTTCACCATCTGAGTTCTAGCTGCTTCCTATGTATAATGTATTTATTAAGACTATGGTTTTGGTTTTGGTATTTTGAATATGATAACCCTATATAGAAATTATGCAAAGAAAATTCTCCCTTTTGAAAATAATGAAACTCCAGGAAAGCCAGATCCGTTCAGCAACATAATCATGAAAGATGTGTGCCACTCTGTCGCCGATTGGCACTTAGGTTCACATTTATGGAATAATTGTTAGGATTAGTTCATATAGGTTCATTCCCATCCAGTGAATCCTGAGGACACAGCCACTTTAAGGGAGCTGAATTTGAAGAAGAGCTCATTGCTAAGATTCATCCTGTATTTATTGAGCTCCTACTATATGCTCCAGAGGTATATGGTGCTATAGGCACAGTGACTGGCTTTCAAATTAAACATTGGGAATCATAGATAAGCAGTGATTCTGCTTAAATGGATTAGGACAGAATGTTTGAAGGACATGTTGTCTTGGAAAATAAGTCACAGGGCGTGGCTGAGGCTTTGGTGGATATAGAGGAGGAAAGGATTTAAGGACTTTATTCCCTCCCACATGACTCTTTTTTATTTATTTACCTTTTGAGACAAGGTCTCAATCCGTTGCCCAAGCTGGAGTGCAGTGGTATGATCATAGCCCACTACAGCCTCCAACTCCTGGGCTCAAGTGATCCTCTTGCCTCAGCCTCCCGAGTAGCTGGGACTATAGGTGTATGCCACCACTACTAGCTATTTTTTAAAAAATATTTTTTTAAAAAATATTTTTGTAGAGACTGGGTCTTGCTATGTTGTCCAGGCTAGCCTCAAACTCCTGGTTTCAAGTGATCCTCCTGCCTCAGATTCCCAAAGTGCTGGGATTACAGGCATGAGCTGCCACGCTTGGCCCATGTGATTCTTAAAATCTTGGCATATACACAATTAACGATATAAGGCAGGATAAATGTGTGGTCAGCAGAAACTTTCTGTCAACACACATTAATCACATTAATATTGTTGTAGCTCTTGTTTCTAAGATTACTGTGACATGATCTCTTTTAAAAGTGTCTTTTCTTATTAGTGTGGAATTTGATCCATCTTTTCACAGTGCTGGTCACCTGAGGAATAGAAACAGGGGAAGTGATTTCTCCCCACAACTCTTTCTTCGGTGGTGATTGGTTGGCTGTCTGCTAACGATGCTACGATTATTGGTGCTCTTGGCACTCCCGTGGCCTCTGTGCGTGTTAAGCTATGCCAACAGATTTTAAATACAAGTGAAATCAACCTGAGGGTTTCGCGGAGGAAGTGTGGCATAGAGGGAATCCCCCAAACATTAAGCTTCTGTCACTTTAGTCACTACTGCTGGTCCTAATTTCTAAGTACATAAATCTCCTGGTAAGTGGCTTTGCTGGCCCCAATTCCTAATACGTATTTACCTATATGACATCTATTTATATATCTGGGTCATTGTGAAACCAGAGGTGTGAGCTATATTCATACAGTCTTAACCTCTGGTTTGCTCACTTCCTTTCACATGTTCTTGAGCACTAGAAATTGGAGTAAGACACTCTCTATTAATGTAAATCAAAAACCTAAGTCTTGTTTTAAAATTCTTCAAGGAGAAATCAACAATGCTTATAAAAAAAAAAAAAGTAATGCCAAGAGGCTCAGAATAAGCTACCATTAACATTCCTCCCTGATGTATTGGAACGTTTCTCAGTGTACTGATACACGTGGAGTTAAATTCTTTTTTTTGCTTTGGGGACTTTTCTTTGGGGATTTATTTTTTAAGGTGGAGAAGACCTAAAGTCCAGAAGCTTTTAGAGTAATATAAAAGAAATGAGAAACCAATTCAGGGCTGCCCTTTCTTTCTCATTTCCCGGTGGGATATACAGAATCCCTAATAACATGTTTGGAAATTCTCTGTGACCCTATTTGTTGAATAATGGAATTAAGTATAAGGTAGAGCTTTTGGGGCCTCATTCAAAGGGGTTTAGTTATATAAGTAGTAAAAGGCTCTCTTAATAAAGTGGTATTCATTAGCTATATAGCCCCAATTTTGTGTGATAGGCCAATTTTAAAGATGTCTACCATGTTCAGACACTCTTTTTAATTCAGAAAATACTGTCATCATATGGGTCAATTTCTATCACTTCAAGGGCCCACTTCTGGGACATTAAGGAGTATTCAGTCTCCAGCCAGCCACTTCCTTGAGCTGCCCCCCAGCTAGACTCCCACAGGCTGAATCCAGAGCCCAGGCAGCACAGGCCCTTGGTGAATGCTGTCCTGTGTTCTGCATCCTAGCTAATAGTTGAACTTGATCTTGGTCCCTCTGAAGACCATTGGGCAATTGAAAAAAAACACAAAGAACTCTAGTACTGGATGGGCCCCTATAGATGTCACTGGGGCTAGTCCTGTCACTTTATAGATGACTAACTAAGGCGCCGATATGCGACATGAGTGGTGCAAGCTGGTGATTGCAACTTAAAGATAACTGACAGAAGGAAGCGTTGTCTGTTGGACTTACAGCATGCATGAAGCCATTTCCTATGAAATGATCAGTTGTTTTCACTACACACATAAAGAGCCTGTGATGGAACCACAGCCTGAGCTGGAATTTCTGACTTTTCATAGTGCTGGTTGAAGGCCTTTTCATATTTTCATAAGCATCTGTGATCTGTTAGACAATCTGCATTTCATACCCTGACTGAATGGTCACCGAAAAAGTCCAAATAGAAGCTGGAGTTTGTGACAAATTGCTCTAGGCTCAGGACCTAGTTCCTGAAACTTGAAGTCTATGAATTTGCTGGAGGATATAATAATATTTAAATACGAATTATAATCTCAGTGGGCTTTACTGGGTGTATGAGTAAAGAATACCACGTCTGCTCATTAGTATACCTGGGGTCAATGAATTGTGCTGGTATTTTATTTCCCAGAAGTCTTTAAAGGGGAAAAATGTTTTTTTTCCCCCATGTCTCCTACTTCTACTATTGGCAGCTATCTTCATAGATTTGTCCACTCTGTTCTGCATCTCCTGTTTCCCATCTTCCAACGTTGTCCTCACATGTTTTAGTGACAGTAGTTTTCCTTGAGCCTTAGCCTTTGACCTTCCCACCATCCTCTGCTTCTTTTTCCTGAGACTCATTGTTCTCTCAGCTGTCACTTCTGGCCACTGTCCTCACCTGCAGGTCTGACTCGCTCCCGAACTCCAGCCCCAAGTCCATAACTGCCATCTGAATATGTTACCTGTGTGGCCTTTGATCACCTCAAGCCCAAACAGAAAATGGGGCCTGGACCAGATGGTCTCTGGATTTCCTATTGGTTCTCAGACTCAGTTTTAACAAATCAACATTTAAGATTATCTCCTCTCCCTCTTCTCAACTTCCTTATCCTTTTTAATGATTCCATTAATCTCTCAGCCATGCGACATGTGTTCTCTTCCTCATACCCCCCAACACGTACAACAAGTACACATAGACACAAAAATGATGGATCAAAGGGTTGAATTGGCCAAAACACTTGCCTAGAGAGGAACTGTCGAAAGCATATGTCATATTGCCATTAAGAAAACAATGGCGTCTTCATGTATAAAGAAAAGCTTTTGTTATGCTAGTGAGCTTATGAATTTTTGGATGTCTGTGCAAACTACAAATGTGTGCCCTGCTGGGCATTCTTCCTTCCCTGTATTACCTAGGAGCCTCTTGCTACCTCAGAAAGCTGACAGAACAATGGACTTCATACCTAGAAATGAGCCAACTTTCCTACCCTTACTGCTGGCAGTCTATCAGTTACAGGGAGAACCTTATAAACTTTCTTTTGCTTGTTTGTCCAAAGGCACATGAATATATTTGAGATTCAGATTTGTTGTATCAGAATGTTAGAGCTGGGGAGAAGCACTGGAAATCAGGTTTCTCCACATCCTGATCTCACTGAAGAGGGAACTGAGGCCCAGAAAGGTTAGATGATCTGCCCAAAGTCACACAGCTAATTAGTAAAAAAATAAAAAATAAAAAATAAAAAAAAACTGCAACTGAAGCCCTGATCTCCTAACCCCTAGCCCAGAGCTTTAACATTTTTAAAAATATATTGAGTCCCTTTCTGCCACCCATTAGGAGTGGGTTCTCAATCCCAGTGAAAAATCCCAATAAATTCTGGTTCTTAGTCTATTTTATTTTTTTACACCAACAAAGCAAAGGCAAACTTAGTATATTTTAAAATCTACTAAATGTACACACAAATAATTTGTAATAAAATCTTAGGTTGTAAATATAATGGATTAATGCTGTTACTTCTTTAAGACTTAAAGAGAAGACCATGAAATTATAGAAGCCTCTGTTTCTTTACCTTTCTGATCACTTTATCTGCCTCTACAAAATTGGGTTCCCGCATTGTGCAAAAACTCACCCTCCCGTCCTTCCCCTCATCACACAGACTCACGTAAGATTCAGCTGAATGAATAGTTTGTTGGCTACTTTTCTACTTAAAACCTAATGTCTGAGGAAACCTGTATTTTAATTATTTATGATATGCATGGAGTTTCTGTGCCATGCATTATTTCTGAGTTATAAAATATCTGGAGTGGAGGAAGGATATTTCTTTTAGTACCTCTGTGTGTAGTCGCCAAGGAATTAACCTGTAAACCTCTGGGATGATTGAATTGTGGCTTTCACCTAAAATGCAGTCTAGCTGAGATTTCTGCCTATGATCTCTTCTGCGTGTTTCTTTTGATCAGTTTTTAGATGCAGTACTTTCTATCCCATATGGCTTCTTAGAAAGGAGTCTCTTCTAGGTAGCTTATACCTCTATGATTCAATTTTTTTGTTGTTTTTTTTCTTTAATTGCATGATAAAAAAAAACTTGTGTCATCATTAGAATAGTATGCATATGTTCCTTGAGAAGCTGGGGCTCACAAACTACATATTACGGATTTAGTGAGAAGAAATTGGGACGTTACCCTCTCAGGCCCGAACCTGGCACTACACGAGAGCAGCTGCAGCAATTTCATCAGAAGGTCTATGATCTGTGTGCAGAAAGGAGAGTGGGCTCAAGTAAAATGCCTCTGAACATGTGAGAAAGATGGAAACCCTATATCCCTGGCTCTGCTATGAGGATCAGGAGGGAGGATCAAGACAGGGTCAGCAGGGAGACTTCTCAGCACTAGCCCAGTTGACCTGGCAGGAGCAAGGGGACTCATTTATGTCTGCTGCCTACTCCCCTAATCTCTACCTTAGGATTAAAATGAACCTCAGTAAATCTCTCCCAGAGCATTTCAGACACCCCTTGGCATATTGTCAAACCTATCTGTAATTTTCTTTCAGTGTAATTTTAAAGTAATACATACTATCACACAAGAGCTTTTCTAGTTGTGATCTAACTTTTCTAATGCTGCAGTTACAGTTTTACTCAGCCTCATCGCCAAGCCTAAATGAGTAATAGCTAGTGGTACTCTGCTACCCATAAATTTTGAGCTGCGGTGTGGGCACGCAGAAAGATGAGATGCTGGGAACGAGCAGGAGACTGAGAGCCTCAGCCTGGGTACTGCTGATGGAGTGCTGGGCCTGCCTTCCTGGCTCGTGGTTGATTTGGGAGCATGAAAGATGGTGGTGATCCTTCACCAGGCTATTCCTGCGGTTTATCGATGGTCTCTGATCTGTCTCCTCCTCAAACCACAGCATTGGCTGCTTGCTAATTGATTCTTCTGAGAAAGAAGCAAAACTGCCACAAGAAAGGTAACTTGTGCTGATGATTGAGTTAGGAATTTGAGGTCTCTGAGGAGCTCAGACACAAAATTGCTTTGGTGAACTCTGAACTTACTCATTGTGCCTAGAAGTAGGAGAGAGACAGATGCCAAAAGAACCCATCCCTTGCTTTTGACTTTGAATTTTTAAACATTTGAGAAGTGGCTTTCCTGTGGCTGCTTGCAAAGGTGCATATATGGGTGAGTATGTGTTGACAGGAACCAAGAAAAAAAAACCATCATACAGATGACAGTGACTTTTGTCTTTGTCTTTTCTTTGTATGTTTCTTATCCTTGGTAAGAAACATTTTTATACTAGGAAGAATGTGAGAAAGTGCTAGTTTATTATAGTGTTTTATGGAAATTTTAGCCCTTTGCTTGTAGTTTCTTTTCCCCCCTTCAACTGCCTGGAAATTTCTTCTAATATTCACCCCAAGTCCACCACCACTATCACCACCAAATATGATCTTACTCACCTAAGGGTGCACTGTAGCCCAACCACATTTTCTCCCTTGTCATTTAATCTTTTCTTCTTTGTTGTTAACATTTTTATTTCCCCAGATTATTGGCCCACTCAATGGCTCACATTGACATTCTTACCATTGCTGATAGTACCTCACAGTGGGTCAGAGGGTGGATGGCAAACATGAAACTTCTTTCCCTTTCTTAACTCTACAACTGGCTGCTTATTCATTCATTCAGCCTACACATATTGGGCATTGAGTGTATAAGGCACACAGCTCCTGCCCTCAAGGGGATCATAGTCCTGGCTGTGCATGGGAGAGGGATAGGGCACAGCAGGACAATAGCATACTACAGAGGAAGTTTAAGGAGGCTGGGAGGAGTGGGTATAGTGTGTACCAGAAGAGTTTAGGATATAAGCAGGGAGCGATAGGAAGGACAGGAATTTTAGGTAAGAGGATCATCATGAACAAAGGTTGGGAACTGCACAGAGAATAGCTCAGTTTTTCTGGAACTACATAGAGTAAATAAAGGGCAGTGAAGGAGATAAGGCTGACGAGATGGGCTGTGGTGCATGCAGAAGGTCTTACATATGTGAAGTGCAGGCTTCCAAACTCAGAGCCTGATCCATTAGGAGTGTTTGAGTATGACAATAGCAGCATTGGAGAAGGCCTTTCCTCTCTGGGTTATTCTTAGATTCCTAGCACATGTGTGCTGGAAGGGGCTGATCTAACCTGGTCTCCACATTATTCAAAGGAGCATGAGTCCCTTTAGAGTGTGATTGACTTGGTCAAGGTCAGGATGTTGAATGTTTTTTCTCCCATGCAATATGGTGCCCGTAGTGTTGTGTTTGTTTGCACCCACTGGCAAACTTTAAGAGGCACCATTGAGATCTGCAAAAAGAATCTTTTTCCAAAAATAGAATATTTGTATAATTTACATTATATGAACATTTTTAACACATTGGCATCGTAGGCTTTGAACTTTACATGAGGAGAAGCTTCATATACACTTTTATGCAAAGCAATGGTTGTTTTAGGATAAATTGTGTTTTAAAAGGAGAAAAGGCATAAAAACAGTCTTAATACTGTTTGCCTTAAAATCAGGATTTCTGTTATCTTTGACATACTGCATGTAAGATTTGTTATGGTAGTAACTGAACTTCATGAAATCACTGGTCATGGAAATGTAAGATAATATCAGACTCTTATACTCAATAAGTAGTATACACTTTCATTAAAGCAATCACATTCCAATAAGGATCAGCAGTAGCAGTACATAGACTGCAGCTATTCAGTTCATAGCTGAAGAGTTACTGAATATTTGGAAGCAACCCCATGAAGTCACAAAGTCTCTAGACGAGACTTATATTCAGCCTAAATAATGACTAGCTTAACTGAATTTTTCTTTTTGTTCAATACATTTATGTTGTGATATTTGCAGCTTTAGTCTGATAATGCTAGAGTGGAAAGTATGGGGGAAGTGTCTCTTTGGCTCCATTTCAAATGACCTTACAGTATTTACCCGATGTAGATGTTTTGTAAGTATTTGGCATTTGACAGGCTCTGTTTTATAAAATACAGATTCTAAGACCCAGAGAAATGAATTTTTTTTTTTTTTTTTTTTTTTTGGTCAATGAATAGTGAACATTTACTCTGTGCCTGGCACTGTGCTAGGCATTAATAAAAGATAGCCGAAGACACTAATTTTGTACATAGCATTCACTGCGTTCTTACCCCTAATGACTTGAGAGTTGATTCTTATGTTTTTATTTCAGCTGGTAAAAAGTATTTTATATTTTTATCTGGGGGAATATGGCAGAAGAGACTGTTTGAGGAAGGTACTTTTTTTAGCAACCACCAGGTGTCAGCAGAGGACTTGGAATGTTTGGCAATATTTGTGTCCTTGGTTTGCTTAATTCACTAAGGCCATCCCCACTGGAACTTTTCAAAGGCAGTCAGCTTCCATTAGGTCACGTTATCCCAGATATTAGTGTCAAACACTTTCTCCTCAAGACTGCATTGCAATAATTCATCTTTGCCTAATAAAAGTAGCCCAAGTTTCTTGATCTTTTACTGACTTAAAACTTTTAATTCTGTCTTTGACAGTGATGGTTCTACAAAGTAGAGATTATACTGGAGTGGGGGAGAGTCACTACGGTCTTATTGTTTTTGCTGACCTCTCCCCCCGTATAGGTAGAGCCCACCCTTACCTGATATGGGGAAAGGTGCAGGGTCCATTCTTTTTCCTGCTCAGAGAAGCAGTCTGATAATGGAGCTTGATGGTCCCAAACTACAGCAAGT
>RJWJ010015041.1:19991-36971 GCA_004363605.1 Indri indri | reverse complement strand
AGTCACCAAAGGCCACATATTGTATGATTCCATTTATATCAAATGTCCAGAACAGGCAAATCCATAGAGGCAGAAAATCGATCGCTGGTTGCCTGGGCTAGAGGCAGGGCGGGTATTGGGGGGTGATTGCCAATGAGTACAGGGTTTCTTTTTTGGGGTAATGAAAATGTTCTGGAACTAAATAATGGTGATAGTTACACGACCTTGTAAACACACTAAAAATCACTAAATTGTACACTTTAAAAGGGTGAACTTTATGTGAATTATACCTAAAAAATACAGCGTTCTAAAGCATCGTATACATGGAATTATTCCTGCTGAAGAAGATGAGGCAGAAAAGAAAATAAAGAAACTCGGGGGAGGGTGCTGAGATTGTAAAGGTGCTAGAGAGTTGCCAAGGCTTTGCTTTCCCAGTGTCTGCCCTACACACAGCCCGGCCGCAGGCCAGCTGAATAAATGAATGAATAAATGATGTTCATACATTTCGGGTGGTGTTGTCACCCGGCACAATCTCATTGAGGGGCAGTTTGGTAGTATCTATTAAAAACTAAAAATGCTCATACCCCTGGCCTCTCAGACTTTCTATTTGGGGACTGCAGTCTTCAGAAATACTCTCAAAAAGGAGTAACAATAAATACAACACCTTCTTTGCAGCAGGGTTTATAATTGGGGGGAAATGGATACATAATATCTGGCAACTGAGAAACTGCTAAGTAGTGATCATGATATGGCCGTACGGTAAAATACTGGGCAAATCTGAGTATCTGAGGATTAGCATTAAGTGGGGGAAAGTTGTGAAAACAGCGTGCATGAGTGAGAAAGGATAACTTTTTCATAACAGAAGAATAGACTGAATAATCTCAGAGTATCTCCCCGCAAGGTGTGTACTAACCGCAAAGGGAGAACTCGCAAGCGGACAGCAGAGGACCCCAGCAGACACTGCCCCAACCAGGTAGTCAAGGTTGACATCCCCAGGAACAAACTAAACGGGTACGCTGTCCCCTCTGAGAAGGGGACGTTGCCTCTGGGGTGGTCACACCTAAAATGCACAACCGCAATCTGATCATGCAAAAGCAGCAGAGGAACGCAGATAGAGGAATGTTCTGCAAAACAAGGGACCAGTTTTCTCCCCAAGTGTCAAGGTCATGAGAGACTGCGGGAGACGTAGGAGACCTGACAGCTAACTGCAGTGTGAACGCTGGCTCGATCCTGGAACAGAAAGCGGTTATTAATAGAAAAACTGGTGACGTGTGAACAAAGCCTGTGGGTTATTTAATATTAATAGTATTGTACCAGCATTAATTTCTTTAGTTTGGACCATTGTTTTGTGGCTATGCTAAATGTTAACGTTAGGGAAAGCTGAGTGAAGGATATTAAGGGAACTCTTTGTACTATTTTTGCAACTTTTCTGTAAGTCTAAAGTTATTTCAAAATAAGAAAAACTTTAAGCAGAATGGATTTTATAATCCTATTTTCATCTGGTGAGCATTAGCTAGTTATCTTCTGTATCAGGTTGAATTGTGTTCCCCAAAAATTCATGCCCATCTGGAACCTCAGCATGTGACCTTGTTTGGAAACAGGTTCTTTGTAGATGCAATCAGTTAAATGAAGATGCAGTCGTACTAGATTGGGGTGGGCCCTAAAGCCAATGACAGGTGTCTTTGCGAGAAGGTCATGAGAGGACACACACAAACACACAGGGAGAACACCATGTGACACAGAGGCCGGAAGCTGGGAGAGAGGCATGGAACAGACTCTCCCCTAGGGGCTCGAGAAGGAACCAACCTCGCCAACACCTTGGTTTCAGAATTCTAGCCTCCAAAAATGCGAGGGAATACGTTTGTGAGGTTTTAAGCCCCTGAGTTTGTGGTAATGTGTTACAGCAGTGGGAGGAAACTCATACGTCTTCCTCCCCAGCATCCTCACCCTTCTCCTCAGGGCAAGCCCGACTTTTTCTTGAGGATCTGTGCTGTTCCATGACGCTACCATGAGGTGGTCAGCACGGTCCACCTCCCAGCCTCTGAGATGGGTGCAGGAGTGGTGTGTGACCCCATCTGAGGCAATGAGACTTGAGACATTTGCTGCCAGCTCTTAGGAAAGAAGCTTCCTTGCTTCCAGAAGACACTGTCTCTCTCCTATTAGACCTGAACGAGGAAGCCTTCGTGCTGTAACAAGCAGCTGAGAATACGGCGATAAGCAAGCTTAGTTTTTCCCACTGTATTCTCGTAACAGGCTTCTTACGCCAGACTCAGGCGGGGGGCGGTTCCCACTCATCAAGCAAGCAGCCAGTTATGCTGTGGACTCCAGCTGGGAGTCCCCCAATTCAACTCTGACACTCTTTACCTGGAGAGAGGGTCAGACCGCACAGGTTGAGGATTCAGTCCCCCAGACTGCCCCGTCCTTCAGATGACAGTCTCAAGTCCCAGGCTGTTTTACCTGTGCCTCTGACCAACTGACTATAAATCGGGGTTCCCACAACCCCCTCTTTGGGTTCAATTAATTTGCTAGAGCAGTTCAAAGAACTCAGGGAAACACTTACGTACATTTATTGGTTTATTATAAAGGATGCTGCAAAGGATACGGATGAAGAGGTGCACAGGGCCAGGTGTGGGAAAAGGCACGGAGCTTCCATGCCCTCCCGGGCACACCACCCTCCAGGAACCTCCACGTGTTCAGCTATCTGAACCTGTCCTGTAGGGGTTTTATGGAGGCTTCATTATGTAGGCGTGATTGATTAAACCATTGGCCACTGATGACCAGCTAACCCCAGCCCCTCCCCACTCCTCGGAGGTTGGGGAAGGGGGGCTGAAAGTTCCAACCTTTTAATCCTGCCTTGGACTTTCCAGTGACCAGCCCCCATCCTGAGGCCACCTAGGGGCAGCCAGCATCAGTCTACTCTGCAACATAAAAAAAAAAAAATTATCGCTTTGAAGATGCAATGGATTTTAGGAGTTGTATGCCTGGAAATGTGGATGAAGACCAAATATTTGTATTTTACAATATCACAAAAGACAACTAACCTCCAGATGCAACCAACAAAATGGGAGGCAGAGTGAACAGACACTGGCCCGTCAGTGGCTCACCTGAGACTCACATCGCCTCTGGGCTTTTGAGGTGGGTGAGCCACGACTTCCCTTTCTGGTTGAAGCCAGTAGAGGTTCAGCCCCCTCCTCCTCGAGACTGAGTCTTGACTAACTCTGGTGAGTCTGGATCCATGGAAACAAAGGCTGTCCACATGAACAGGATTCTCTGTTTCCCTCTGCGTTGGTTTTACCCTTAGACAGGCTCTGCCTTCATAGTGACAAGTCAACTTCCCAAAGCTCAAATTCAGCTTAGCAAACCCTACGGAGAGAAAGCACATCTTTATATTAGTCAGGTGTCTGCTGCGACGATGCCGTGTAACAGGCAACTCTGGAAATCTCAGTTGCTTACAGTAACAAGTATTCCTCTCATCCTCATGGGGCTAGAGGTTAGTTGGGGATTCGGCTGGACCCCAGTCCTCAGGGTGGGCTCAGTTTGCTCCACATTCTCCACCCTGGGACTGCAGATGAAGGTGTCATGGTCCACGGGGCATGTCTTCCCCAAGGTCGAGGTCAGGAGCTCAAGAGTGGCCAAGGGAAACATGAGATGCTTCTTTAGGTCTAGCTTGGAACTGGCACATTGTTACTTCTGCTTACATTCCACTGACCAAAGCAAGCTCAGCACGGATGGGGTGGGAAAGGATACTCACCCACAGCGAGCCATGGCAGGGGTAGGGAGGGAAGGAAGGATCATCAACAAATAACTCGATCAAACATGTCTTACTCAGTAGCGCCTCAAAGATCTTGAAACTGACTCACTGGCCTGGCTTGGGGTCATTGCTCTTGCCATTGTGTCCTGAGGGGCTAGGAGTGGAGGTGCAGCTATGGGTCCCCCCATAAGAGGGGAGTTATTTCCCAAAGGGAAGCCAACATGCTGTTACCACAATAAGGGTCAATGTATTCTGCATGAGCAATAAATAAAAAAATAGCCCATCTAAACCAACACTCAGCGAACTGCAACATGCAAAGAAATCACCTGGGAATTTTATTAAAATGCCGATTCGGTAGGTCCAGGGTGGGGCCTGCGATTCTGTATTTGTAGAAGGTCCCAGATGCTGGGAAGGACCAGCAGCAACGATCAGGATAAAAACTGGGAGAGTCTCTCAACCTCCCTATATTCTCATCAGTAGAATGACAGTTCCACCTGCCATGCAGACTTTCCTGGGCTTCTGAGATGGCACCCTCGGGGGAATAAGGTGGTGTGATATCTGTGCTATTACTCACCTCCTGCCTGCCTTTGCACCTCACAATCTGGCCAGCAGGGAGACAGGAAGAAAATATCACAATGCGAATGCGGCTTCCCGTGAACTGCCTTAAACTGCTCCCTGCAATAATGTCGGTGTAATCCGTAAGATTCAATTATGGTTATCAGGCAATTAGGCACACCACAGCGAGGTTATTGCACAATTAATGCTCAGCCCCCACCCGCGGCTTCTGAGCATGGAGCAGGTATCAAGACGCACCCACCGCACCTCTGGAAAGGGGCAGGGGACACAGATGGGGGCTGCCCTCCCCTCGGCCTCGGAGGAGAATGTTCTCAGGAGCAGATCCTGGCGGCATGGTGTGGGGATAGCGTGCAGCCTGAAGGGCCCGAGTCAGTGTGTCAGTGTGCCAGGGAGCCTCATACCTGCCACTGTGCTTGAGTAGTTGGGCTTTAGGCTCCGGAGCAGGGTTCAAATCCTGCCTGGACTACTTACTGGCATTAAGCACTAAGCATTAAGCACTCGTCTAACATTTTTAAAGCCTCGATTTCCTTGTATTTTAAAGAAGGAAATTGATAATAACTACCTCCCAGGGCTGTTATAAAAACTGGATGAGAGAGTTTGCATATTGCTGAGATGGGTCCTGCCATGCTGTGTTCATTGTTTCCCTGCCAAGTCTCAATGTCCTCATCTGTAAAATGGGTATCATCAGTCCCACTTTGCCCAGGCTTGGAGGCCCAGAGATAAGTAAGTCAGATAAGACAACACGTGTGAACCGGGAGCTTGGAACACTTTGTTAACCCACCATCATCTTAGCAACTGTGTGCCTGGCTGTCTGCTCAACCCTTCAGCGTGGGACTTTGTACAAGTGCCCAGGTCTCTGCCTTCAGGAGGCTGTCGCACAACAGGCAATGGCTGACCACCCCACTCAAGGGCCAAAACGCTCATGGTTTGGGTGCACAGAATCAGAAGAATCATTTCTTCAGCCACGATCTGTGACATGCAAATGAGCCTTAATTGACACAGAAGAAAAAACAGTCAAAGAAGCTGTTGAAATAGTTCAGGTAGAACTCAGATGATAGTGCAGACAGAAGCAAGGGGAGGAGGCAGCTGGCTTCAGGGAGAGTGCTTAGGCCTTAGGCCTTTGTGCGAAACACTGCAGACTTCTCATCCCATCCTTATATGGGTGGGGACGGCAAAACAGACAATCACATGGGTGCATGCGTGCACGAGCACACACAGACACACAGAAAACCAGGCACAGGCACAAACACACGTATGGACATGCGTGTGCGTGTGCTCACAAACAAGCACAAGTAGATGCACACGCAGGCACGTGCAGTGTGCACTCACAAGCAACCATGCACACAGATATGCAGACAGACATACAGACCAACACACGCGTGCACACAGATGCAGATGCATGCACGTTCTCTCAGTGACACCTCAGCACGGCAGTCCCTAATCTCTGGTCCTCGGACCCTACCAGTCCGTGGCCTACTACGAACCGGGCCACACAGCAGCAGGTGAGCAGTGGGAGAGCCAGCGAAGCTTCATCTGTATTTACGGCCGCTCCCCATCACTCGCATCACCGCCTGAGCTCCGCCTCCTGTGAGATCAGCGGTGGCATTACATTCTCATACGAGCGTGAACGCTGCTGTAAACTGTGCATGCGAGGGATCTAGGCTGCGCGCTCCTTACAAGAATCTAATACCTGATGATCTGTGGTGGAGCTGAGGCGGTGATGCTAGCGCCGGGGAGTGGCTGCGAATACAGATTATCATTAGCAGAGAGGTTGCATTATGGTGAATTGTATATTATTTCATTATATGTTACAATGTAATAATAATAGAAGTAAAGTGCACAATCAATGTAATGCACTTGAATCATCCCGAAACCATCCCCTCCCCCAGTTCGTGGAAAAATCGTCTCCCATGAAACTGATCCCTGGTGCCAAAAAGGTTGGGGACGGCTGCCTAAGTGTACGCTGGCCTCTCGGAAATTGGCACTGACCATTTTCCCACGGCCCTTTCCAGCTAAGCCCGTGATTCCAAACCTGTCCGCAAGAGGGTGGTCGGGAGCCAGCAGTCAGAGGTCCCCGCCGGCTGACACGGAACAGGGAGCTTGGACGTTAGGAGGCCCCCGCGTTCACTTTGTAACTCGGAAAGCTGAGGCCCAGAGCGGGGAGGGGACTCGCTGGAGCTCACGGCCAGTGATTACCGCCCTGCTTCCTTACGGGGATTATGGTCAGAAACGGGGGATGGGGGAACCTGCCATTGTCGCCACCCTCTTTAGAAAGGGAGGGGCGGGGACCTAGGGGTACGGAAGGCACGTTCTCCTCGGTCTCGTGGGACGCTGTCCCTAGCTGTCACTGGCCCTGTGACGCTGAGTAAGCTACTTGGCTTCCTTGTGCCCCAGTTTTCTCGTCAGTGGGAAGCTGCGCTCCCCGACCCAGGCTTCCCCAGCCCCTCTGGAGGACCGGCCGGGGTCCGTACGCGTCTTGGATCTCCGCCTTTCTCCCCGCTCCGGCCTGGTCTCGGCTGTCCCCTCCCGAGGGAGGCCTGCCTGGGCCCCTCTTCAACGGTGCCGGCCCCGTCACTGTCTTATTTGCATCGCCACTTGCCTCTCCACGCTGCCACATTTATTGATTTGTTTACACGTTTACTTTGTCTCCTCCAGGAGAATGTGAGCTTCACGAGAGTAGGGGCGTGGGGGGTCCCGTTTGCCCGGGTCTCCAGCGCCGGGGACCAGGCGGTCGCTCCGGGCTCCAGGGCAGGCGGCCTCAGCGGCGTGCTGGTGCTGCCCTCTCGTGGCGCCGGGTCCCCATCGCACCTGCTCGCCTCCCGCCCACGTGCCCCAAGACCCCAAGCACATCTCTGTGGGACTCTGGGGTGGAGGTGGAGGGACCTGTCCCCCGGGATTCGTCCCACCTGATTTCAGATGAGTGAGGGACCTCTCCGGCACCTGGTGTTTGAATGACCAGTCTCACAATAAAGAAGAGTTTAGTGTCAGCTGTGGGCTCTGTCCTGGAAATGACACCCTCGGGGCAGAAATCCCAGGTGGCTACCTTCACAACATCTAATAGAGCCAGCAAAATAAGCCAGCCCGACTGTCCCATTTTATAGCTAAGGTCACCGACGTCAACCCAGGACAGAGGGTACCATTCATTGCCTGGCCTAAGACAATCCTAGAATATCCTCACTCATTCTCCCACCCACCAAGAAGCACAGGGCAGTCGCATTTTATGCGAAGCGTGTGTTCCTGAACACCTTGCATAATTCAAAACGTGCATAATTCCTGACTAATTTTGCCGTAGAAATGAATGCAAAGTAGAAAGGATGTGTTGCATAAATCTACCCCGATTGTGGCATCTTTTTGCTTTAATGCTGCTTTTTATTTTCCCGGCATTATCGCTAATATTTCACAACTCGCTCTCTGCTAAATTAACAGCACAGCATTTCCTGCCGGTGGCTTGGCCTTCTCCGTAATGTTTTATCACATCTCACTTCCTTCCCAATGGTATTGATTTTCAGGTGCGTTTTGCAGCACCACCACTTAAACACTTGGATGACATTGTTACAGGAGGCGGATAAAAGATTTAAGTTATAATAACTGTGAATGTTGAGAAAACAGCACACTCGTCACCAGAATCTCCGGCAGAAATTAGAAATTCGGATTCCTGTGAACAACAGCGCCTGCATATAGAAGGCAGGCATTTTCTATTTGATAACCAAAGCGATGCTGCCATGTGGCAGGTTTACAATTCCCAGTTAACAACTCACTTAGTTCCTCCAACTCCAGGGAATTGCAAATCTTGACTTTTCTTTTTCACTGAGGGGCTTTGCCTTATTTCCAACTTAAGTGCATAAACATGTATTAGCATTTTTATGTTGCACCTTGCCACAGTCGCATGGTTTAGAGTCTCATAAACCGTGACTTCACCCTGAATGGTCTTCCTTGCTGTGTCCTTAATCCCAGAAGGCCCCACCCAGCCATCACAGAGGGCCTCAGAAATTCCAGCCACCCCCCTCATACTTATGCCCGGGCCCTTTTGGAGGCAGCATCAGCAGAGCGCCCCCTTCCCATCTGGCTGGCCCCACCCCCTCCTCAAGGTCAGCTTCTCTCGCAGCCTGGAGAGGGGGTTATGCCTCCCCAGCATGGAGCCAGAAGGGGCTTTAGATCCGTGTTGGGCAGCGGGTAGAAAGGAGAGGTAGGACGAGGGAAGGGAGGAAATCGGGTCTCAGTTTCAAGCATTTATAAGATCATTATCAGACCTTCCACACTGCCAAGAACGACTTGCCAGCACAACTCCTGTGAATTGTCTCCTTGGCCTTCCTCTGCCCAGAACTGCTTCCCGAAAGGCTCCAGAGAAGGAAGGCCCAGGCTCTAAGAATGAGGATGGGGCGGGGTGGCCAGCCAGGGCCCTCTGAACCCACTAGGATTCCTGCCCTGATTCCATTTCCACATGATCTGGAGCAAGCCCCTGTCCTTCACCTCTCTGGGCCTCAGTTTCCACCTCTGTAGAATGGGGATAACTGTCACCTACTTCCCGGGATTGCTGCCAGAATGAAACACAATCCCCATATGATAGCACCTAGCACAGAGTAAGTGCCCCTAGTCAGCTCTTACTGCACTCAGAAAGGCGAGTGAATGGGGCACATATTCACTAGGAGCCTGAGGTGTAAGAGGGCCGGCGTTAGGGTGGGGAAATCGTGCCCCTCAGAGAATTTATGGTCCAGTGTCAGAGAGTGAGCCAGCCAGGAAGACCCTTCCCAATAATTCATGGATTCACCAGTAGGGACACAGCCCGGGGAATTGCATGGTCAATTGCCCCCCAAGGGGGGTCCCCAGCCCCAACTTTGCCCTGCCCAAGTGTCCGTCAAGTCACCTTCTGTCTCTGGGCTGCCTCTGAGACTTGAGGGAGTGTACAGGACCCCAGGGGCCTCCTTCCCCCACCCCACATGCCCCACTCAGTTCAGCCGCTCCCAACACGGCAGCAAATCTGTAAATTTGCCTGGTGAATTTGTCGAGTGGCCCAAAAGCCACACTTGTCCCACCCCTCAGAAGAAGGCGATGGCCAGAGCCTAGGGCAGCTGCCTCGGGGGACAGGGTCTGACTTCTCTTCCAGACCCCTGCCCCCAGTCTTTTCCTCCTTGGTGCCCATGTTATACTCCGTGGACAATCTCTTACTCTCTCTGGGCCTCAACTTTCCCTTCTGAGAAATGGGCAGCCTGGACTTCTCCAGTTCCTGCAGCTAAGATGTTCTCAGCACCCACCCCAACCCCAGCTCGCCCCGCCTTGCCCCTTGGCTCGTCCCTCTCTCCTCTGTTGCTGTGGGTGCCCTTCCCTGGGGTTGCGGAGGTACTGCTGCTCCCAGGCACCTAGTGGGGGACCCCACAGGACAGTAGGAGAAGAAAGGGGGCTGTTCTTGAGGAGAGAATGGGATGGTCCAGCTCGACCATGCCTACCCCTTGGTTCAAAGCTCCCAGCGCCTTTCTCGCCCGCTTCTGCAATGTTTTAATTGTCTCTCCACATCCGTATCTCCCACTGGACAGCAAGGGTCCTGAAGGCAGCGACACCAGCCTTTGCTCTCTATCCCAGGTACCGGGATGCTGGGACCTGTTTCCTAATCTGACAGGTGAAGGATGGGCGCCCACCAGGCAGGTGCCAGGATGGTAACATTTTCCCAGCCTATGGCCTATTCAGCTAATTCTAGGTGTCCACTCAAGGGCCCGAACCATGCAGCCAGGAAAGAACTGCCCTGGACTCTCTCCCTCAGGCTCTCTCTTCCCTCCCTTCTCAGCTCCTCAAGCCTTTTAATCTCTTGCCTCCCTGCCCCCATCCCCCAAGACTCTCTTTCACTTGGGTCCAGCTTCCCACCTGGAGAACTGGTCATTTCTGGCTCTTTCTGACTCGGCTTTGGAATGGGAGATGGGGGAGGGAGGAGTAGGGTCTTAAGATCATAAGGATAGAGGAAAGGAGATGGGACCTCCCCGTTGCTGGCTTCTGGGTAAAGTGTCTAAAAACCATACGGATCTCTTTCCTAGGGGAAATCACCTGCCTGCATAATTTCTGTATCCAATGATGCTACAAGAGTGCTACAAGTCCTTCCCACCTTGAGTTATGTTTCTAAAAGCCCTATTATTTGAGCCGTGAGAAGTGCGAGGTTCCACTAAGTATGCCTGCAGAGAGGACAAGCAGCAGGGAGGAGAAATAAATGCTGCCCCATGAACACTAAAGAGTTGCTAACTTCACTTTCATTGCACACAGGTTCTGGTATCAGCCCTGAAATTCTTCCTCCCCCAGAAAGCCCTTCTGGGCTGGGAGGGAAAGTCCATGATACCAGAAACGGTGTTCATTCGGTGTTTCCCAGATGCACCTCTCGTTCTCCTGCACGGTGCCTTGCCACTTAGACAGCCCTGTCTCCACTGGTGTCCAAATGCCCCCATCTGTCGGTGCCGGGCTTAAATGCCATCACTTCCCAGGTGAAAGTGACTATTAGGGCCCAAGCACTTCCTTTCCTGGGCTACGATCACAGGTGCAGGTCCCAGCCCTGGCTTTGCCCAAATGTCTGTCACTTTTACCCTCTGGGCCTCCTCTTGGGCAGACGTCAGCTTACAGACCATTTAGGACAACCCCTCCCCACCCTGGGTATCATCTCCCCAGATCCCTGACTTACTCATGGGATACTGAATCAGCATGTTTGTTGAGTGAATTCAGAACTGGGGACACCAAGATCTAAAGCTCCCTCCAAGTTAAGCCTACAACTACCCTTCCTTTTCCTTACACCAGCCCAGTAACAAAATCACCTTCTAAACCACCAGCCACACCCTCAGCATGGCCCCAGGCAAAAGAATCAAGACGTTGACAATATGTCCAGTCACTGGGGTTTTTTAAATGTAATTAGTCATTATTATGCACTGTGGAGATAATAATAATAACAGCAGCAAACGTTTATTAAGCACCTAGTATATGCCCAGTACTGAGCCCTTGGCTTGCACATGAGCGACCTCATTCAATCCTCAGGATAACCCATAAAGGAGGTTCTGTTATCAGCCTCCACTTTTCAGACCTGGAAGTGAGGCGAGAAGAGGTTAAACTTGCTCAAGGTCACAGAGCAAGCTGGTGACGGACTTTAGGGACTCTATAAAATCACCCTTTATGCATTTATGTTGCAATATTTATGCATTTTTGGAGTCCTCTTTCAGATTTTGAAATTTTTTTTTTAATTTAATGTCCTACTCTATTTTTAGTTCATTATGCCTGCTCTGTTTGTTTGGCAATGTTTCTGCCAACTGTCAATTTTGTTTTCCTCTCTAAGATAGTAGAAATATCCATGGAATTTGTGAAAACATAGCCAAATAGGTAAAGTGGACATGGATGACTGAAAATGAATTTTTAAAATGAAACCACCTAGAAAGCAGACAAAATTGCTTTCAGAATGCCCACGAAAATTGCAAAATCTCCCCGGGGTGCAACGACCTTATCAAGACATGAACTAATGGCTGTAAACATTCATCTCTAACCAAATTCCTTTCAGTTGATTCACTTGGAACCTAGAAAAACTTTAACATTTGTAATAACTTTGTCAGATAAACGAATAATTGCTGGAAAATTGTTCAGAAATTAAAAGCCCAAAAGTCTGAAGGTGGGGTTGGAGGGTAGAGAAATACTAATAAAAGCTAAAATGCACTTTAGAAGCTACTCCCATGGTACATAAAAATTAATAATACTTGAAAGAACAGAAGCCAGAAACAATGTTTCACCAACTTTTTTTGGTATCAACTTTATTGCAGTATAACTGTATCCAATAATGTGCACAGATTTTAAGCGTAGAGTTTAAGTCCTGACAAATGTATAATATATACCCATGCAATCAAGATATTAACTGCGATCAGCTATGATAATATTTAAACATTTCCATCACTGCAGAAAGTTTCTTTGTGCTTCTTTGTAATCAGTTCACCCCACCACCAGCTAACCAATGATCAGCTTTCTATAACTGGAGGTTATGTTTGTCTGTTCTAGAACTTCACATAAATGGACACATACAGTATGTGTACTCTTTTGTGTCTCTCTTCTTTCACTCAGTAAAATATTTTTGAGATTCTTTTGTTACTTGAACCAAGCAGTTCTTTCATTTTATTGAGTAGTATTCCACTGTATGAAAACATCATAGCGTGTTTACCCATTCACCTCTTGACGAACATTTGGATTTTCTCTGATAGTTTGCTATTAGGAATAAAGCCACTATGCAGATTTTTACATAGGTTTTTCATTTCTCTTAAGCAAAGTCCTAACAATGAGAGTGCTGGGTCACATGGCAAATGTATAACTGTATAAAAAACTGCCACACTGTTTTCCAAAGTGACTGTACCGTTTCACCATCACCCAGCAGTATATGAGAATTCTGCTGGGTGATGTCCATTCTGACATTTTGTAATATGAGCTTCTCGGTTGTTTTATTCTAAGAGGTAAGAAGTTTTATCTCATTGTTCAACCGAATTGCTTTTTATGCAACAATCTGCTTGCTTCTCAACACCAATGTGTGCAGGCCATGTATCTGCATTCATGCACACAAATGCACGTGAGTGCATACACACAAACACATACATATTCATGAACCACTCCTGCCACTTCCTGTGTGGTGAAGAATGCCCTCAATGAGGAAGCAGAAGTCAGAGTGTGTCTTCTGCACAGGCACTGACTGACCCTGAGCAGTTCACTCCAAACCTGTTTTTCCAACAATCAGGTGAAGACAACGATCCCTGCCCACCATGAGCAAAACACCAAAAGCAGAATCCATGGAAGAAATTGATAATTTGAACTTCATTAAAATTAAAAAACTTCTGCTCTGCAAAAGAGACTGTTAAGAGATTAAAAAGGCAAACCACAGACTGGGAGAAAATATTTGCAAAACAGATAGCTGAGAAAGGACTTTATCTAAAACATACAGAGAACTCAAATTGAACATTAAGAAAATAAACAACCTAATTTAAAAGTGGGCAAAAGATCTGAACAGACACTCCGCCAACAAAGATACACAGATGGCAAATACACATATGAAGAGATGCTCAGCATCAAATGCCATTAGGGAATTGCAAATTAGAACAACAGTGAGATACCACTGCACACCTGTTTGAATGGCCAAATTCAAAAAACTGACAGTACCAAATGCTGGTGAGGATGTGGAGCAACAGGAACTCTCATTCATGCTGGTGGGAGTACAAAATGCTACAGCCAACTTGGAAGACAGTCTGGCAGGTTCTTACACAGCCAAGCATAGTCTTACCATACAATTCAGCAATCACATTCTTAGTTATTTACCCAAATGAGCTGAAAACATATCCACAGGAAAACGTGCATACAAATGTTTATAGCAGCTTTATTCACAATTGCCAAAAACTGGAGGCAACCAAGATGTTCTTCAAAAGGCAGATGGATAAATAAAGTGTGATACAATGGAATATTATTGTATAGAATAGCACATTAATCAGTGCTACTCAGTGAGAATTCATATGTTGAAGCCCTAACCCCCTTGCCATGTGACTTTATTAGAGTTAGGGTCTTTATGGAGGTGATTATATGACAATTACAGACATACATGCGCCTAACAATGGACTACGAAAATATACGAAGCAAGAGCAACAGAAGTGAAGGGAGAAATAGTCAATCGTATTAGTCTAATACAATATAATTTAGGGGGAATTGACATCTTAACAATTTAAAGTCTTTTGATCCATGAACATCACATACGTACCTCTCCGTGTATTTAGGTCTTTGTCTCATCAATGTTTTGTAGTTTTTAATATACAAATCTGGCACATATTTTGTTAGATTTATCCCTATGTAGTTCAGGTTTTCCTTGTTATTGTAAAAGGAACTTTTTGAAAAAAAAATCTCAATTTCTACTTGTTTATTTCTATATTTAGAAATACAATTGATTTTTGTGCATTGATCTTGTATTCTGCAACCTTGCTTAACTCACTTATAAGCCTAATAGCTTTATTTCTCGAACAGATTTTTAAAACAGCTTTATTAAGATATAAATCACACACCACACTATTTACCCAGTTAAAGTATCAATAGCCTTTAGTATATTCAGAGTTTTGCAAGCATCACCACAATCATTTTAGAATATTTTAGTCACTCTACCAAGAAACCTTTATATCTTTTGCAGTCACTTCTCATTTCCCGCAATCCCTTAGATCCTAGGCAAACACGAATCTATCTTCTGCCCCTATAGATTCACCTATTCTGGAGGTTTCCTGTAAATGGATTCATACAATATATGGTCTTTTGTGACTGGCTTCACTCACTTGGCATGCTTTCAAAGTTCATTCATGTTGTAACATGTTATAAGTACTTAATTCCTTTTTATGGCTGAATAATAGTCCATTGTATGGCTATACCACATTTTGCTTATCCATTCATCAGTTGATGGACATTTGTGTTGTTTATACCTTGTGGTTATTATGAATAATGCTGCTATGAACATTTGTGTTCAAGTTTTTGTGTGCATTTTTTTTTTCTTTCTGAGACAGAGTCTTGCTCTGTTGCCCAGGGTAGAGTGCCATGGTGTCAGCCTAGCTCACAGCAACCTCAAACTCCTGGGCTCAACCAATCCTTCTGCCTCAGCCTCCCAAGCAACTGGGACTACAGGCATGTGCCGCTATGCTTGGCTAATTTATATATATATATATATTTAGTTGCCAGCTAATTTCTTTCTATTTTTGTTTTTTAGTAGAGATGGGGTCTTGCTCTTGCTCAGGCTGGTTGCGAACTCCTGAGCTCAAACAATCCGCCCGCCTCGGCCTCCCAGAGTGCTAGGATTACAGGCGTGAGCCACCATGCCCGGCCGCACATTTGTTTTAATTTGTCTTAGGTATACACTTAAGAGTGGGATTGCTGGGTCATATGGTAGCTCTATGTTTAATCATTTGAGGAATTGCTAGACTGTTTCTAAAGCAGCTGCACCGTTTAACAATCCCACCAGCAATTCATGAGGGCACCAATCTCTCCGTGTCCTCACCAACACTTGTTATTGTCTGTCTTTTTTACTGTAACCACCCTAATGGGTGGGAAGTGGTATCTCATCATGGTTTTGATTTTTATTTCCTAATGACTAATGATTTTTAGCACTTTTTCCTATGCTTGTTGGCATTTTGCATGTCTTCTTTGGAGAAATATCTGTTAAGTCCTTTGCCCATTTTTAAACTGAGTTGTTGGTCTTTTTGCAGTTGAGTTACAAGAGTTCTTCATAGATTCTTGATACTAGACCCTTACCCCATATACAATCTGCAAATGTGTTTTTCTCATCTGTAGATTATCTTTTCACTTTCTTGCTAGTGTCCTTTGATGAGCAAAAATTGTTTAATTTAATGAAGTCTAAAATATATGTAATTTTTTCTTTTGCTGTTTATGCTTTCATGTCATATCTAAAAATCCACTGCCAAATCTAAGGTTTAACTTCATTTTTTGCACATGCCCTTTATCATGTTTAAAAAGTTCCCTTTTATTCCTAGTTTTTTTAGTGTTTTTATCATTAAAGGGTGCCGGATTTTTGTCAAATGCTTTTTCTGCATCAATTTGAAATGCTCGTATGGGGGTTTTTCTTCATCCCATTCATGTAGTGTATTACACTGATTTTCTATATGGAACCAACATTGCATTCCTGGGATAAATTCCACTTGGTGATGATGTATAATCCTCTTGCATGTTGATTTGGTTTGCTAATATATTGTGAACGATTTTTGCCCCTATATTCATAAGGGATATTGGTCTATGGTTTTCTTGTGATGTCTTTATCTATCGTTGATATCAGGGTAATGTTGGCTTCCTAGATAACGAGGTAGAACGTATTCTCTCCTCTTCCATTTTTTGAAAGAGTCTGAGAAAGATCAGTGTTAATTCTTCTTCAGATGTTTGGTAAAATTGACCAGTGAAGCCATCTGGTCCTGAGCTTTTCTTTGTTGGGAGATTTTTGATTACTTATTTATTCTCTTTATGGGTCATTGGTCTGTTCAGATTTCTATTTCTTCTTGAGTCAGTTTTGGTAGTTTGTGTATGCATGACATTCTAGAAAAGCCAAAACTAGGTACAGAAATCAGTTCACAGATGACCAGAGGGAACTGTGGGGGATGACAGAACTCTATCTTGATTAGTACGGTGGTTACCCAACTGTAAGCATTCGATAAAAGTCATAGAACTGTACACCTAGGAACAATAAATTTTTCTGTATATAACATATACCTCAGTAAGGCATACAACATTATATGCAGGAACGCTACTTCCTCTGTGCCATCGGAGGTGGCATTCCTCTCACAATCCTGCACTGGCATATTTGCCATACGAAGTAGTCTCTCATTTTGAACTGAAGCTAGTGGATGAGCAAGACATTTGTATTTGCGAAAGAAACAGACAGCTCTTTTTTTTAACCGCCATCTTTTTTCTTTTATACTTTTTATATTCTTTATTGTATTAATATTTGAATGGAAGTTAACTTACCATGGATCTTGCACTTGATATCAGAATTTTTCTTCCTTGTAAAATTTTGAGGTGGCAAAACAGATATTTTGCTTTCTTATGCCACAAGATATGAACAATTCCCAAATAGATATTTTACTGAGAGAGTAATTGTCTAAATGGAATTAAATAATTACAAGCAAAATACAGCTCTTAAAAATTATTTTGTTGGC
>RJWJ010015041.1:0-19891 GCA_004363605.1 Indri indri | reverse complement strand
TACTTGGGAGGCTGAGACAGTAGAATTGCTTGAGCCCAGGAGTTTGAGGTTGCTGTGAACTAGGCTGACGCCATGGCACTTGCCCCAGGCAAGAGAGTAAGACTCTGTCTCAAAAAAAAAAAAATTATTTTGTTTAGGCCGGGTGCAGTGGCTCACGCCTGTAATCCTAGCACTCTAGGAGGCCGAGGCAGGAGGATCGCTCAAGGTCAGGAGTTCAAGACCAGCCTGAGCAAGAGCGAGACCCCGTCTCTACTAAAAATAGAAAGAAATGATCTGGACAACTAAAAATATATATATAAAAATTAGCCGGGTATGGTGGCACATGCCTGTAGTCCCAGCTACTCGGGAGGCTGAGGCAGAAGGATCGCTTGAGCCCAGGAGTTTGAGGTTGCTGTGAGCTAGGCTGACACCATGGCACTCGAGCATGGGCAACAGAGCAAGACTCTGTCTCAAAAAAAAAAAAATTATTTTGTTTAATGTTTAAAATGCTATTCTGCCAAACAATTCTGTAAAGATTAGAATTATAAAAGATAATTGAATCTCTATTATTCTGCCTAGTATTCTTATTTAAATTTGTACAAACATTTGTTGGTTCCAAAAGAATAAAATGTTCTTCCTAAAGTTATCTAGCTAGCACACTCACTCTTAATATTCATATGAACTATCAGTCTATTTTCCTATTTATTTAACTATTTGAAACTTAACAATTATGTTTGCACATAAAATGAACAGCTTTCAATTATCATTAATTATTGTAATACCATTTGACCCTGGAACAATCAATATATGTGTACTCACCAACTGATTGAAATAATTTCAACACATAAAGCACAAAATGAGATTTTCCAGTTCAAGGGACTTCTAAAATGCTTACCTGTGTTTGAAAATGAATGTGAGATATTAAAAATAAATCCAGATTACCTGCCCTGTTTGTGTTCCTGATATAATTACATTGATTTACTATGGTGTCCGTTTCCTAATCCAGGAGGAGCATGATTTGACAGATGTCAGAAATGACACCAAAATAGGCATTCAACTATTTGACCTTCCAAAGGTTGAAACCCAGATTAAATAGAAGAGTGTGACTGAGCTGGAAGGCTGAACTCAAACTTCAGTGCCTATAGACTCACCGTGGTTCTCGTTTCAATTGGGAGTCGGTCGGGCAGCCAGCTCCCAGCCCACTAGAGAGAGCTCCACAAACCAGCACTTCATTCACTCAGTCTACAAACCTTTACTGAACACCTACTATGTGCCATGCTCTGTTAGGCACCAGGGATGCAGCAATGAACAAGACAGTATGTGGTTGGACAGAGAAAAGTAAACAGTTAGTTACACTAAAGTGTGTGGGACAGATTTGATTGCATTAATGGTCCCAACTATTGGCCTACCTGTATTCAACATAGGTAGCTATTTTACCCTGTCACTTTGTACTCTCCTCACACTCCGACTGTGGACTGGCCTAGGGGGTTGCTTTGGCCAGTAGAGTAAATAAAGCAGAAGTGATGTGTCAATTCTGAGCATAGGTCTCAAGAGGCCCTGCCACTTTTCCTCTCTTTTAGATCTCTGATCAACATTAGAACGAGACCAGGCCAGCCTCTTGAAGGACAAGAGACCCCATGGAGCAAAGCCCAGTTATCGCAGCTGAGACCATCCTAAATCAACAACCAATAGCCAACTGACCACCAAACGTGTGAGAAAGCCCAGCCAAGACCAGCAGATCTGCCCAATTGACTCACAGACTCATGAGCTAAATTTTGAAGAGCTTTGTTATGCAGCAACAGCTGACTGATACAGAGCGTTAGTGCAGTGATGGAGAACGTGCTCCATGCCAAGAGATTCAAAGGAACCATTGAAAAACCAGCAAAGAAAAAAAGAACCACAAGGAAAACTAGTAATAGGTAACTATGTGTCAGACACTATGCTAAGTTATATATTATCACCATTCTCTATTTACAAATAACGCCTTTATGTCCCATAGAGGTCAAGTAACTTGCCATGGCCACACAGCTTGTAAACTAGTGGACCCAAGACTTGAACCTAGGTCTGTGTGACTCTAGGAGGTAAGGTTTTAACTGCTATGCTGTACCATGAAGGAGAGCAAAAAAGCAAAAAAGTAGTGAGAGAATTCTTATTTTGGATTCTGAGTTTCCAGAATTAGAATTGTTTAACTCAGATCATTCATGTATTCATTCATTCATTCATTTATATAATCTGTATGTGAAACTTGGGTTCTTTATGTTCATTTCAGACCATTCAAAAAACCCACTAAGGGCAAAAAGGGAATCAGTGTGCCAGGGTGAGGTGTCCCATAAATCATCTGGTGTTGGGAGGGGGCAAGCAGAAAGAGCATTCTGAAGATGTTTGTTAAATCAAACCAATTTCAAATTCCCGTGTATCCACACCAACCCACCTCACCAACACCACGTCCCACCTGCCAGTTTTTACAGCAAAGACCCAGAGAAAAAAGCCAACCTTGCCCTGTGTCCACCTGCTGGCAGCCCTTCTGCAAACACACCAGTATTTACACATCCTAGTCTACACTTCCTGCCGCCCTCCCTTCCCTTCCTCCCTGCCCCTACTCTTGGAACCCCAGCACTGGGGGAGGAGATAGTGCTGTGGTGTCTGGCCCTATATCCTGGAGCTGGCCAGTTCCTGCCTTGGCCTCTCTCCTTGGCCAGAGAGAAACCCTCACAACGGCATCTAGGGTTCTCCAACTGAAAGCAATAGATACGGACTCCAGCCAACTTAAGCAAAAGGTGGTTATTAGAGGAGTCCAAAGGAAATCACAGAACTGAGGGCAAAGCTGCAGAACAAGGCTGGGAAGGAACCACAAGCAGGGCAGCTCTGGGGCTTTCAGTTGCAGGAAACAGTCAAGGGGCTTTTCTGGGTGTTGCTGCCACTGCGAATCAGCTAGAACCAATTTTAGGTTTCGTTGTGTCTGCTCTAGAATCCATTTCAGACAGAAAAATAGTAAGCAACCCACCCCTTCAGCTGGAAGAGAGCAGGCACCTGGGTTGATGGCCCTGGAAGACTGTAACAGTCGAGGTGGGACACCCCCAAAAAGAAACGGGGGTGTTCTTTCTAGATGTCTCCCGGGCATCCTCTTCGCATCTCATCAACAAAGGGAAGGAAGGGGCAGAGTGCAGCTTCGAGTGCTCATCGGGGAGACCTAATCTAATCGGAGGGTCTCCCCAAAGAAGCAAAGTCTGCGCTGAGTCCTTAAGGCTAAGAAGTTGGCCAGGTGCAGGGGTGAGATGGGAGAGCACTGAACAAAGGGGGAACCACAAGAGCAAAGGGGGAGGGAAGAGTTTTGTGCAGCCTTCCAGATCGCCCACCCCTCCTCCCATCGATGGCCACTGGTGGTTTGCAGTCCAGCGTTCACGCCCCTTCTTCTGACAACGCCTCCTAAATCTGCCTTGCGGAGCCGCCTCCCCAGCTCAGTCTGCACCTCTGAGCCCGGGGGGTGGAGCTTGTGATGCACGCCTGACTCCTACGGGCTGGTCTTAGCTTCCTGACCACAGGGATTGGTCAAGGGTGCTCATGTGACCTGAGCTGGACCAATCAGCGTGAACCTCAAGACTTCTGCGGAACAGTGATTTTTTTTTTTTTTTTTTTCCTTCCCCAACAGACTTAAACCAGCCGGTGCAAGGTCTGGAATAGGTGAAGCCATATTGCCATCACGTGGAGCTTGAGAACAAAGCTCTTGGAGAAGAGCCCAGACCAGGATCTGTGATAACAGTGTTTGAGCTGCTGGGTCAAGCTGCACCTACAGCTAGTCTGCCCCTGGACTGTCCAGTGACATGAGCCAATAAATGTCATTTGGCTTCGACTGGCCCTCCCCGACAACCCCGCTTAGCCACTGGGATGAGAGTCAGAGTCTTTTACCTTAGAGGCCATCAAACCTGACTCCCCTCCCATTTTACTGTGGGAAAACTGAGGTCCAAAGAGATGGAGAGAGTACCTAAAATCTCAACATTTTAGCCGCCAGGCCAAGAGCTAAAATTCTGGGGAGCGTCCCACAGTGCCTCCATCTCTCTCCAGGAGGATCAGCACCATTGGCTGACGGAGTTTATCGTTAAATCAGCTTCTGGAACGCTCTCTCCACGCATCCCCAGCCAAGACTGAGAAAAGCCTAAAGTCACTGCAGTCCCCCTAGGGGTTTATCAGTCAAGCAGAAGTTTTGTTTTTGTTTTTCACAAACCTACTATAATAGTCTCCTAGAGCTGCTATAACAAATTGCCACAAACTTGGTAGCTGAAAACAACAAAAATGTATTCTCTTCAGGAGGCCAGAAGTCGCACACCAGCAGGTGCGGGCAGGGCTGCTTCTTCTGGAGGCTCCGCGGAAGAATCTGTTCCGTGCCTCCCTCCTGGCTTCTGCAGTGTCTTGCCCGGTACCTGCATCACTCCAATTTCTGTCCTCTGACTCCATCTTCACGTGAACTCTGGCTGTGTGTATCACCTCTACATCTCTGTGTCTCCAAATCTCCCTCTTCTTATAAGGACAAAAGTCGTAGGATTTACGGCCCACCTTAATCCAGTATGAACTCATTTCACTTAACTAATTACAGCTGCCAAAACCCTATTTCCAAATAAGGTCACATTCTGGGGTCCTGGGTATGAATTTGGGGGGATACCACTCAACCTGTTACATCTACAATGTGCTGAGCATCATGCTACCTTCCGTGAGAGATACCAAAGACTTCTGGAAGAAAATGGTGTGTCCAATAATAACACAAACCCCAGGTTCACGTTCATTCAACACACACTTCCTGAGCACCTACTGTGTGCAAGGCAATGTGCTAGGAACTAAACGACCAATGACACCTTTGGCACAGGCCCTGCGCTCAGAGAGCTCACAGTCCAGAGAAGGAGCTTGGAGCCTGGCAAGGCTGTAAGCAGTTAGGAGAGCCAAGTTCCAGTCTTGTCTCGCCCTTTCATAAACTGTGTGACCTGGAGCGAGCCACTCTTCCTCTCTGGGCCTGTTTCCTTCTCTGTAACATGAGAGTGTTGGAGGAGACAATCTCTAAGTTACTTTGAAGCTCTGAAATTCTGAGAGCTTTTTCTAAGTATGTGAAAATGCTTTGTAAACTGCAAAGTGCTGTACACACGAGAAGAGGCAGAATAACATTAATGGTTACATAAGTCAGTCTATCCAGGGTTCAAATCCCGGCTCTGCCATTTGTAAGCCTCTATGACCTTAGACAAGTTACTTTACCTCTCTGGACGTCAGTTTCCTCTTCCACAAAATGGGGTAATAAGAGTGCCCATCTCAGAGATATCATGAGGATTAGAGCAATGAATCGATGTGGTGTCGAGGCCAGGGCATGACACATAGCAAGTGCCTGATAACTATTAGCTACTGCTGTCACTAGACATGCTCTAGCTTACAGCTTAGGCAGGAGATAAAAATAATGCATACAAAGAATAGAGAAAAAGAGCAGATAGTGAATCAGCCAGAGGGTTCTCAAGTGCCAGTGAGGAGAGTCCCCTGGGGACCAGGTCACATATCTGCCCTTCAACAGCAGGACAGAGAGCAGCAGCAAGGCCAGGGTCACTCCATAGGGACCCAGCAGAACAACTGGAAACAGGCTGGGGACGAGCTGAGCTCATGCAAGGGGACAAACTTCAGCTCAGCTGGGTTCAAATCCAGCTCTCTCCCCTCCTGACTGTGTGGCCTTGGGCTGGTGACTTAACACCTCTGGGTCTCAATTTCCTCTTCTGTAAAATAAGGATTATAATGGTAGACTCTACCTCACAGGGCTGTTGTAAAGACTGACTTTTACCAGAGGCATGAAGCCAGCCTCCAATAAATGCTAGCAGTTAGTAAAGGGGCTGACACTGTTACTCGCTCCCCACAGATCAGCTGTGCATCTGGAGGAAAGCATCACTCCTGCTCAGAGATGAATCAGACGCATATTATAGGAGTTTGGGGGAGTAACACTTTTTACTACTCTAGATCTCAAAAATCCCAAAAGGTCTGCACCATCCAAAGCTAGGAGCTTAACAGAAGCCAGAATTAAAGGTAAATGTAAATGTCATTTTTAAAGAGGAGCCAGCTGTTTGCTAATCCCTGCATCTTTCCCACTCTTGCCTGAAGAACCCCCTCCTCTACATTGAGACCTCTTTTTTTTTTTTTTTTAACAGACCCTCGTCCCTGGCCGTGCATCTCATACTTTGGAATTTGTCCATTGTACAAGGGCTGTCCAGAAAGTATCCAGCTATTGTTAATATAATGACTTGTATTATATGGCTGGATACTTTCTGGACAGCCTGCATCTCATTGGCTCTCCCACTCCTGACCCTTGTCTGGCAAATGGGCCCTGCCTTTGGAATTTTCCACCCCACCTTCAGCTCTTCAGCTTCGGTTCAGTCCCTGACAATTGAATTCTCTACATTGCTGCCCCAAACCCAGCAATCGCCCAATCCCAAGCCTTCCTGAAACCTTCGACATGAGTTCTAGCAACACTGTATTGCCCCAGAGAGCACTGTTTCAATTAGGACTATGTTTGGCTGCAAAAACTGGAATACCATCCTGTAGTGGCTTAAACTGACAGGGGGGTTATTCATCTTCTACAATAAGGAGTAGGCAGCCCAGAGCTGGGGTGGTAGCTTAACCCAGCTCTAAGGGACTTGGGATCTCTCCATGCTTTCGCTCTGCCACCCTTAGCTTTTGTCTTCATAGCTTTGCCTCATGGTCACAAGATGGCTACTGCCCTTCCAGACCTCAGTTCTGCATTGTAGGCAAAACAAATGAGAAAAAGAAGCAACAAAGACTGTACCTATAGTAAGAAAGCAAAAATTTTCCCATAAATCTTCAGCTTACTACTCATTGGCCAAAAGTGTATCACATGGTTTTCTCTAGCTGCAAGAGAGTCTGAGAAGCAAGCAGTTTCAGGTGAACACATTGACTTACAAATAAAATATGGGTGATATTAGTAAGGAAGAAGGACAAATTAATATAAAGTACACCAGAGGTCAGCAAACTACAGCCAGTGAACCAAATCTGGCCCACTGCCTATTTTTTTTAACTTTTAAAGAATTATTGATACATCTAGTTGTACATAGTTTAGGGGTACATGTGGTGTTTTGATACATGTATACAACGTGTAATGATCAAAATCAGGGTAATTGGGATATCCATCACCTCAAATATTTATCTTTTCTTTATATTGGGGACATTATAATTCTTCTCTTCTAGCTATTTAGAAATATACAATAATTATTGTTAACTATAATTTTCCTACCGTACTAGTGAATACTAGAAATTATTCATTCTAACTGCATTTTTGTACCCATTAACCAACTTCTCTTTGTCCCCCTGTTTTTATAAATAAAGTTTTATTGAAACGCAGCTGTGCCCATTTGTTCACAACACTACAATGCAGTGTCGGGTAGTTTCAACAGACTATGTGGCACACAGATGGCCCTTTTCAGAAAAAGTTTGCCAACTGCTGAAGTAGACAATTAATAGTGTTTGCCACAAGTACCAGCAAAGGCATAATTCTGGAAATAATTTATTATTTTCAAAAGAGCATTCCAATAATCATGAGAAAAATCAGAACATTTTTCTCTGCTTACATGTATTTTACAGTTTACTATTAATTTTTATTTTATTTTATTTATTTTTTTTTTTAGAGACAGGGTCTCACTGTATTGCCCTGGCTGGAGTGCGGTGGCACAATCATAGCTTACTGTAGCCTCAAACTCCTGGGTTCAAGTGATCCTCTTGCCTCAGCCCCTCCCAAGTAGCTGGGACTACAGGCATGTGCCACCATACCTGGTGAATTTTTCTATTTTTTGTAGAGACAGGATCTCCTCACTATGTTGCCCAACCTGGTCTTGAACTCCTGGCCTCAAGCGATCCTCCCCCCTCAGCCTCCCAATGTGCTGGGATTACAGACATCAGTCACCACCCCTGGCCTAATTTTTATTTTGAATTACATATGGGATGAATGAGGAGACTTATAAACTTTTCAGAGCTTAGGGTCAATAAAGTTCTTAAATTGGCCCTGATTTTCAGGCATTCCTATCCATGGTCTGACTTCCATTCATTCCACAAATAGGTGCTGAGCATCTACTGTGACAGGAGTTGTGTTAGGTCCTGGATAAGGATAGGATGGATGGATGGATGGATGGATGGATAGGTAGATGGATAGATGAGAATCAGGGAGAGAAAGCAAGAGACAGAGAGATAAGATTAATAATTTCATGACTTCTCAATTTTGCCTAGAAAATATGTGTGCAAGGAGAAGGAAATACTGGCTGTAGCAAGTATGTGGGTGTTAAGGCCTAGCTGCTGTAACAAAGAGACCCCTTTAGAACTGCATCAGTACATAAAGAATATAAGTTGATTTCCCTCTAAGTCTCAAGGTAAGTGGTCCACATTGGCAGGTGGCTCTGCTCCACACAATCAGGGACCCTGGCTCTTTCTGTCATATTGCTCCCATAGCCCCTAAGACGTTGTCCTTGCCTGCATGGTCATGACTGGGTTATAGAAGCATTTGGTTTCCAGGTCATGGGAAGAGGAAGAGAGAGCTTGGAGAAATACACTCCTAAAGTTTTAAGGCCCAGACCTGGAAAGTAGCATAGATCACCTGCTGTCATGGACTGAAGATGTCCCCTCAAAATTCATGTGTTGAAATGAAACTCTAATCTCCATTGTGATAGTATTTGGGGATGGGTCGTTTGGGAGGTTATTAGGTCATGAGGGTGGAGCTCTGATGGTGGGATTAGTGCCCTTAGAAGAAAAGACAGTTTGAGATCCTCTCCCCACCCCACCCCCCTCTCCCTGCCATGTGAGCACACAGTGAAGAAGCAGGCCCTCCCCAGACACCAGATCTGCCTGAGCCTTGATCTTAGACTTCCCAGCCTCCAGACTGTGAGAAATAAATGTTTGTTGTTTTAAGCCACCCAACCTCTGGTATTTTTGTTATAGTAGCCTGAACTAAGACACTTCCCTTCACCATCCACTAAGTCACATTGTCCTTCTACTCACAAGGAAGGCTGGGAAATGTAGTCTTCGGCTGGGCAACGATGGGACTAACTACGATCCAATTATTTTGGACAAATGAGAGAACAAACTTTGGTAGACAAGTAGTAGAACCTATCACATAGAGTAGGCTCATGAGTCCTTATTGACATCTGTGTGTTTCCAGCAATTCTCAGGCCCCATAGCTACAGATACACCATCCCCGGCTCCTGGGAGGTTAGTTCTGTTCGCAGTGTCTGGTAGAAATGGTCTTCTACTGACATCATCAGTGGCTCCCAGCCAAGGCAAGCAAATGGGACTACACCCATAAAGGGACCTACTCCCTGGCCTGTTAGAGCTCTCCACCCGGCACACTGATGACCTTACGTTCTGCCTCCCACCATATTCATAGTCTCAGGAAGGCCTAAAACTTCACCCTTTATGGATGGTTTAGACAATTACATTCCTTAAGGAAAATTCAACAACAAACAGTTTGTGCAAAGTACACAACTCCTGAAGCCTTAGGCCCCCTGAGAAATATCTCCACCACCTCTTTCCCTCATAAGGAATAAAAAGGATTAGAATATGGGAAACTTGCTGTACCAGCCTGTCACAACCTTAATCCAAGGGAGTGACACTAACTTCAGGTATAAGGTAAGGGGAGAGATTGGAGACGGGGGCATATTTTGCCCTCTGTGGAGAACTGCCCCTACACACCGGTACTGACTGTCCCAGCCTCCGTCCCTGCAATGCATCTGGCCTATATACAGTATATATCTCTTCCCTCAGGGCTCAAGGTGGCAGCACAGTCATCAGATAAATTAATTCCTGTTAACGTGCCAAGAGGAAGGGCGCTTCCAGGTCACCAGAAGTTCTCAGAGACAAGTTTGCCCTGTTCATTAAATTTGTCATAGTGAACTATCAGGCCTAAGACAGGAGAGACTGGAGCAGGCAGGCCATGCTCTTCCTAAACTGAAACCCACAACGTTCCAAGGGTGGCCCTGGAAGGAGCCACTCCAGGTAGAGTCCAGGAGACCAGCTCAGCTTAAGTCTTTCCTTTCCCAAAGGGATTTTTTGGTCCCAAAAGTAACAAGGTGACCAGATAGTATCCTCCCAGTGGAGACCAGCCCAAAACTAGGAAGCAGGCCGCCCCATCCCTGGATGAGGAAGAGGGAAGGGCACATATCCTAGAACAAAGGGCCAGGAGCCTGGTGGACAAGGACAGGGACTGGGGCAGAGCTGGGGGCTGGTGGACAGCATTTATTTCCCATTTCCCTGTCGCCTGCCAGGGCTGTTTTAAGCTCAGGTGAAGGTTTGTGCAGTTAGCACATGAGAGTTTAAATGCACTACCTAGGTTTTGCCTTTTTTTAAGGAAATTTTCAAATGTACCCAAAAGTAAGGAAACTCTTTTAATGGCCCCCCAGGTACCTATGCTCAACGTCAACATTTACCAACATGTTGTTTATCTTGTTTTATCTATCGACCTTTTCTAGAAAAATCTTTTTGGTGAGTATTCTGAGTACTTTAAAGCAAATCCCAGACATGATATCACCTCACCCATAAATTAAATGGCACTCATTAAATGACGTTTGATACATTACAAACGTGACAGTCCCTACTTTCAACCATACCAGCTAGCTGGTGTTTTGAGCAAGAAGGTTGGGACCCATGGGTCTAGCTCAGCCCTTAGTTTCACAACGAAGAGAATTCAGGCCCTGGGGGTAGTGGAAGTGGGAAAGTGGCCGGCCCAACGCTGGTGCCAGAGCGGGAACCAGAGAGAAGTCGGTCCTCCTGGCTGCCTGGTGAGTGACGGACCAGGCTAGCGATCAACTTCGCAGGCCGGATCCTTGCAAGGGGGTGGGGACCCTCCACTCTTTGCAGATGCGCACGCCTCTGGAAGCGCAGGGCGCGAGCGCAGCGGGCCAGGGATGCAGCCAAGTCCCGGGACGTGCCAGCTGCGGTAACCTGAGCGAGGGGTCCCGGGTCCGGGAAACAGGGGTGGCCTTGGAAAAAGGAGGGGGCCTGCTGCCACGACTGGCGGGGTAACTGCGCCGCCGCCGCTGCCGCCGGGCGCCCCGCCCGTCCCCGGGCACCATATGGACAGCAGGCCGGCGAGGCTGGCCCGGTGTCCGCGCCTGGGGCGAGAAGCAGGAAGTTGTCCCTGCGGGCGCGGCCCCTGGGTGTGGCGTTGCAGGTGCGGCGCGGGGTGGCACGGATGGGCGGCCGGTGCACTAGAGGAGGTGAGCGCCAGGTCGCCTTCGCGGCCCGAGAGCGCAGGCTGGGACACGGGAGCTAGCGGCTGGGCCCGGCGGGGGGACAATATTTTCTGGAAGGAGGAGGAGGTGCTGAATTGAGGCTCAGGGAGCTGGGATCCCGGCCGTCGGGAGGGTCTCGAATGGGGGTACAGGGCGAACAGATTGAGGTCCGCAAGAGGCGGTGTGGCCTCCGGCCTCTGGGAGCGCTGCCGGGGGTCTCGGGCTTGGGAGACGGGCGGAGAAGACCGCAACAGTGTTCTGGAACAGGGAGAGGGGCTTGGTAGAGGGGCGCGGGGCTGGTACGCGGGTCTCTGGAGGCGGAGAGGCCGAGGCTCCCGGGGCGCAGCCCGGATCCCGGGGGTTAGGGGGCGCGGAAGAAGGGCCTGCCGCCGAGCCGAGGGGGCGTAAGCAGCTGAGGGTGGGCAGGGGGGCAGTGATGGAGCCCTTCCAGGAAGGGGGCGAGGCTCAGGCGCCCAGAGAAACCTCCTGTGGCTGCCGAGGCCCCCGCCCTGCGCGCGCGGCAGACGCAGGAGCTGAGCCGGGCCGGGGCCCGGACACGAGCCGGACGCGCGGGCTGTGGCTTTAAGGGCGCGCGGGCTCTTTAAGGAGGGACCGGGGGCGTGCCAGGAAATGAGTCCTGGGCCCGCCTCGCCGGGAGGCGGCCTCGTTGTCCGGAGTCTGCGGGGCTGAGCCGGCGCCGGCGCCGGGGGAGGCAGTGCGGCGTGGGCTTGCCCCGCCAGGCCCTCCTCCCGCGTTCTCGGGACCCTCCGATCCTGCCGTAGCCCTCCTTCCATCCCCTGCACGCCCGCCCTCCATTCGGCTCCCTGCACGTCTGCGCTTCCTCTCTTCTGTAGCAGCCCATGCCTCCCTCTCTCTGCGCCCCTTCCCACCTTGTCCCCCGCCCTCTTCCTGCACCTTCGCCCCGCATTCGTCCTTTACCTTCCCCCTGCTTCCATTCCTCTCCCCTCCCTCCTCCCTGCGACGCCTCCCTACTAAGCCCCAGCCCCTTCTCCCCTCACAGGTGATCTCTGTCCCGGCCTCACCGCCGTAGCCTGCCGCTCCCCGTTGCCCTGTGTCTGCCTCCTGAGCCCCCTCAGGGTGGGAGCCGTTGTGGAGCGGCACAGCTGGGCTCACCCCAAAGCAGAATCTCTCCATCCTAGAGGACCGCGGGAAGGCCTCTGGGCCACCCCTATGTAACAGTTGAGGGCTGTGGCTTGCAGAAAGCGCAAGTGAGCTCACTGCCCTGTACTCCAGGAAATCGGGGTTCTGGCTGTGGGGTGACCCAGCTCCTCTGCTACCATGAACAGGGCCCCTCTGAAGCGGTCCAGGATCCTCCACATGGCGCTGACCGGGGCCTCCGATGCCTCTGGAGAGGCAGAGGCCAGCGGGGAGAAGCCCTTTCTACTGCGGGCATTGCAGATCGCACTGGTGGTCTCTCTCTACTGGGTCATCTCCATCTCCATGGTGTTCCTTAACAAATATCTGCTGGACAGCCCCTCCCTGCGGCTGGACGCCCCCATCTTTGTCACATTCTACCAGTGCCTGGTGACCACGCTGCTGTGCAAGGGGCTCAGCACACTGGCCATCTGCTGCCCTGGTACCGTGGACTTCCCCACCCTGCACCTGGACCTCGGGGTGGCCCGCAGCGTTTTACCCTTGTCAGCGGTCTTCATTGGCATGATCACCTTCAATAACCTCTGCCTCAAGTATGTCGGGGTGGCCTTCTACAATGTGGGCCGCTCACTCACCACCGTCTTCAACGTGCTTCTCTCCTACCTGCTGCTCAAGCAGACCACCTCCTTCTATGCCCTGCTCACCTGCGGCATCATCATCGGTGAGTGGCAGCTGGGGCCAAGGGGACTAGGGTGGACATGGGGACTGAAAACCTAAAGAACAACCCTTCCAGGCATCTTGGGACTATCATCTGTCCCAGCTCCCTTGGTGCAACTGTCATATGAAGAAGAGTCTGGGGCCCAGAGAGAGCAAATAACTTGCTTAAGGTCACCCAGCAAGTTAGGGGCCCAACCGGGGCAAGAACAGTAATTAAAAATAATAATAGCAACAACAATAAAATAAAATAAAATAAAATAAAAAAAAGAAAAGAGAATAATAGCAACAATAGCAGCAAAAGCAACTCATCTTGAGTGCTTAAAATATGCCAGGCACACAGATCTAAGCCCTTTAGCCATATTAATTCAACCATTCCTCATAACAAGGTGGGATTATAATCCACATTTTCCAGAGAGAAAACTAAGGCACAGAAAGGTTAAGTATTAATAATTTGTCCAAGATCACACAGCCAGTAAGTATCAAAGCTGGGATCTGAACTCGAGCAACCTGGCTCCATAGCTCACGCAGTTGACCACTATACTATATTGCTTCTCAAGAGCTCAAGTGTCCCGATTCCGCATCCAGTGCTCTTTGTAGAAGACAGTGCATCACCCTCTGACCATGCCAGCTCAGGATAGCACCTGAGACAGTGACAAGAGATACACTTTGAGAGGCCTTAGCTGTCTTCCCAGATTCGACTCTCAGAAAATACTAATTATTGATAGGGACATCATGCTAATCATGTCACATATACCATCTCCTTTGTTCTCCCAGAGGTCCCCTGGATGGTGGCATCACTGTGATAATCTCCATACAAATGAGGAAACTGAGGCCCAGAGAGATTAAGTTACTTGCCCAGGGCCACACAGCTCAGAAGTAGCCAGGCTAGGATGCAAAACCCAAATTGGCCACAAAACCCAAATCGGTCGGACTCCCAGGCTTCAGCTCTCTGCTCTTTTCTTGTCCACTGGCAGTTAGAACTTCACTATCCAATACAATAGCCACTGGCCCATGTATTTAAATTAATTAAAATGAAATAAAATTTTAAACACTCAATTCTTCAATTACAGGTGTAACAACCTGATTCTGTAGCCACATGTGGCTGGGGGCTTTTATTGTATTGGACAGCGCAAATTATAGAACGTTTCCATCATGGCAAAATGTTTTATTGGGCAGCATGCTGGGTTAGAGCGTCTCCAGCATTCCCTTCCCTGGGAGTCTTCCTAGGGCTGTGTCATCTAGGAATGTGAGTTTTATTTGAACCTGTTCAGGTTTTTCCTGTTGCTATAAAGTTAATGTTATTTGGCCTACATATTCTTCACTGGTGTCTCAGCTAGGTATACTGGTTGGCAGGGGAAGAGGCCCATCCCATGCCACCAGTCCTAGAAAATGTTTCCCTTTGTTGAGCAACTGCTAGATCTAGGGCTGCTCAGTCTAGATTCAACAGGGGAGAGGGGAGAAGGGTACAGTTAGAGTGGGAGGAGCTGCTAAGAGCCCCTCCCCAGCAGAGCTCTCCCAACCTGCTCTTACTCCCCTCCCCACCAAGGGAGAAGGTAAGCCTCACTTCCTCCCTGTTGTCCCCAAATGGCCCCAGGATGTCCACTTCCTTCTTGCTGACCCTGCCAGGAATGGAGTGGAAGGCAGGGCTCCTTGTAAGAGAATTTGCACGTGGGAAGGCGGAGTCACTGGAGAAGTTGGGCCCAGACAGGAAAGGTAATCCAAGTGGCTGATGGTGAGATAGCTTCAGACTGGGGCAGGGGCTGGGGAGGTGGGTGCTCTCTGCTGCCCCAGGACCTGGCCCCCTATCTACCCTTTCCCCTTTCTTCCTCCTTCTGGGGGAAGATGAGTCTCAGGTGACTATTCCAGGCCTCTCCTCTCTGCACCCCCCTCTTCCCCATCACATGGTACCTCTCAAAGCTCCTGGCTGAGAGTCCCTCTGTCTGGAGCTTTGAGGTTGCAGTCCCTTCCAGACTCAGAAGCTAGCCATCATGAGGGCTGGGGGGTGGATACCTGTTGTGCAAGTTTCTACCAAGAAAGAGGAGAGTACTGTGTGTCGAGTGCCTATGATGTAGTAGGTACCCTGTCTCCTTTAATATTCATAACTGTCTCCATAACAACTTCCATTCATTCATTTATTTATTCTATAACTATTGATGGCTAAGCACATGTCAGGCACTGTGCCAGGCTTTCAGGGTACAAGCTTAGAAAAGGTAGCCTTGGCTCCTACACTCCTGTCGTGGCGATGGTGTGAGGCAGTAAATACAGTTACGCTAGCTTGGTAAGGGCTGTGCTGAGGCATAGAAGGTGCTGTGGGAACTCAGCAGCGGGAGGGGAGCTGGGGAGGGGGCAATCTATGCAGGCTTTCTGGAGGAAGTGTTGTGTAGGTTTAGAGGAAGAAGTGGGGAGAGAATATTCTAGACAGAATGTACACTTCTTCGTGGCTAGGCCACAGCAAGACTGGTCACACATGAGGCTGGCCAATCAGGCAGACTCCACATAGTGCGGGCCTTCAGTGAGTCTGGAAATTTCCTGAAGGCAATGGAGAGCCATAGAGAGGCTTTAAGCCAGGGCAGGGCCTGAACAGATTTGTACTCTAGGAAGGTCATTCCAGTTGCAAGGTGGAGAGTAGATTGGTTGGAGTTGGGGGCAAGAAAGTGACCCAGATCTTCATAGATGAAGGAGGAGCTCAGAGAGCTCCCAGGCCCCTCAGCTTCTAAATTGCAGAGCCCAGTTGGAGGCGCATCTCTCTGACACCAAAGCTTTTCCACTACCCCATGCTGCCAGGTGCTGTAGCAGGAGACACAGCATGTAAAATTCAGCCCCAAGCTGAATGTCATCTAGCTAAAGAGACCAGACATCTCCATGGGTGTGTGCCTAGCAGCCCAGAGCGGGCAAGGGGCTTTGAAGGAAAGGAAGGTCTGGGTGCTGGGGGTATCAGGAAAGGATTCCCCCCTGGAGAGGCCAGCTTTGACCTTGAAGAATGGGTAGAATCCCCCTGGAAAGGAGGCGGGTATTTCTGGTACAGAATGTGAACAAGGACACTGAGCCCCAGGGTTAGGAGCAGGGAGATGAGATGATCTCAGGGCAATCGCGGGACAGAGAAAGGGCTGGCAAGGGTGCAGGAAGCCCAGCGTGCCAGGCCGAGGAGGGTACACTTAATGGTGGGCAGTGGGGAGCCTGGAAGCCCTTCGAGCAGGTGGCACAAGCTTAGGGTCTCAGGAAGAGTGACTGCCCCAGACGACACAAGTGATTCTAACTTAATGTTTCCCATAATAACATTGTAGACTCCTGTTTTATGGAAGAGGAAACCAAGGCTTAGAGACCTGAAGTCACTTGCCCAAGGTCACCTTAACAACTAAGTGGCACTCATCCTTCAGAACTCAGTTCAAATGTTACTTTCTAGATGCCCCAGGCCAGGCACAGTTGCCCGGTTATGGGTTCTCACAGCACCCTGTGCTGTTTTATGGACCTCATTACAATTCTTATAATTGTAATTAAAGAAATAACTGGGGGATGATTTGTTTTAGTGTCTTTCTCCTCTGCTAGAATGTAAGCTCCAGGAGGAGGTTTTCTTGCTCTGGGCTTTGCATGTGATGGAGACTTTGGATGTGTTTGTTGGGCAGAGGGACGGGGGACAGCAGTACACAGTTGTCCATCTTCCTCCTGGTCCTCATCCCTCTTTTCCCCCTCGCCTGCTCCTCCCCTCCCCGCTGCAGGTGGCTTCTGGCTGGGTGTGGACCAGGAGGGGGCAGAGGGGACCCTGTCCTTGATGGGCACCCTCTTTGGCGTGCTGGCCAGCCTCTGCGTCTCGCTCAATGCCATCTATACCAAGAAGGTGCTCCTAGCGGTGGACGGCAGCATCTGGCGCCTGACCTTCTACAACAACGTCAACGCCTGTGTCCTCTTCCTGCCCCTGCTGCTGCTGCTCGGGGAGCTGCGGACCCTGCGGGACTTTGCCCAGCTGGGCAGTGCCCACTTCTGGGGGATGATGACACTGGGCGGCCTCTTTGGCTTTGCCATCGGCTACGTGACGGGACTGCAGATCAAGTTCACCAGTCCCCTGACCCACAACGTGTCGGGCACGGCCAAGGCCTGTGCCCAGACGGTGCTGGCCGTCCTCTACTACGAGGAGACCAAGAGCTTCCTCTGGTGGTCAAGCAACATGATGGTGCTGGGAGGCTCCTCCGCCTACACCTGGGTCCGGGGCTGGGAGATGAAGAAGGCTCAGGAGGAGCCCAGCCCCAAAGAGGGTGCGAAGAGCCCCTTGGCCGTGTGAGCCGCTTCCGGGACCCTGGATGGCCTGGCCCTGGGGGGAATGCTCGGGTGGGGTCAGCGCAGCAATGAAGGCTGTCGGCACGGACCCAGAAAGGGCCGGTATGTTGTGGCCTGGGTATTGCTTACAGACCTGATCAGAATGTGGTGGCTGAAAAGGAGCCAGTGTTTTCGAGTAATATCAGAAAGTTCACAACTTTCTTTGCCCTCTTTCCTATTTCTGGGTGTTTGTCCTTCCTTAGGGATCACCCTAGAGGGAGTGACACCCCTTCCTGCCCCCACCCAGGGCCTGTCTACCTCCACATCACGCTGGGGTTGGGGATGGGCTGCAGCTTTGAAGGGACGGTATTGGCATAGCCATGAGGTCTCCACTTATACTCGGGAGATGGGGACATGACCACACCACAGCCACCTGAGGGGGTCAGGAAACCTTACCTCTCCAGCAGACAGGCGGCGTAGCTTTGGCCCCACAAACCAGGCCTCCTTCAGAGGAGCATGTGAGCTCCCTCTGAGACCAGCAGACCAGGGGCTGCTGGGAAGTGGCCGGTGAGCCGGGTGGATCATGAGAAAGTGCTCACTGCCTGCACCCTGTATTTCCAGCTTTTGAACGTGGGGAACCACACACTCTTACAGGTTAAACAGGGTCATTAACACCCTCCCCCAACCCCTGACACTAGATTTACCTGCCTGGCTTCTCTGCCCCTGAGGGGCAACTGCCTCTCTGGTGTCCCAGCACTTGGCGGAACTACCTGGCTCAGGTAACAGCCCTCTGAAAGTGAAGCCAGGGAGCCGCTTCTCCCATCTCCCAATTCTGCCTCCCCCAAAGCCTTCATCCCCAAGCAAGGCTGATGGAGCAGGGGTCAGGGGCTCAGAGCCTCCTGCCTCAGCCGTGCCTGGCCCCCAGATCCCTGCAGGGGGGGCGTTAGAATCAGACTCTGAGCCTCTTCCCTTCTGACGGTGATAAACACATTTACATTCTTCCCTGAAGCTGGGGCTGCAAGAACCTGCTCGTCCCCAGTCTTAGTCTTAGTTTATTGAGCTCCTACAACAAAATACCATAGACTGGGTGGTTTACAAGCAACAGAAAAGTATTTCTTACAGTTCTGGAGGCTGGGAAGCCCAGGGTCAAGGCACCAGCAGATCTGGAGTTTGCTGAGGGCCCGTTGCCTGATTCATAGATGGTGCCTTCTTGCTGTGTAGAAGCACAAATGAGCTCCCTCCACCCTCTTTTATAAGGGCACTAATCCCATTCACGGGGGCTCCTCCCCCATTACCTAATCACCTCCAAAGGCCCCACCTCCTAATCACCTTGGGGGTGAGGATTCCAGCACATGAATTTGGGGAGACACAAATACTCAGACCATAGCAATCCCTCACCACGCTCCCCTGGCCTCGGGGTGGCTTTTACTCTCCCTGTCCCTTCCAGTGGGCATTTTGTACCTCCTCTCTCCTCGGGGTAATTTGTGATGTTTTTAGTCCCTATAGTGAAAGAGCTGGGGAGAGTGGGTCTTCTCCCCACTCCCCTTCCAGCCCCCCACAATCCCAGGTTGTTTCTAGCGCAGTTAGTGGGGCCTGATGCCCTGCGTTGTGATTTAATAAAGACCAGAGACATCCCGTGTGTGTGGACTGGGTGAAGGGGCCCTGGGGCCTGAAGGGGGTTTGTGAACGAGGCCCTGGGGAGCTGTCCAGGGCAACTGCCCTCACCAAGCCTGGCCACCAGCAGGCAGCCTTTCCAAGAGCTCGCTCTCTCTTAGGACAAGGGGTCAATCCAAACACCAGGGCTCCTTCCTGGGAGGTAGGCGACTGCCATTTACTCGGTGTGTGCTGGGAGCCATGCGCTGTGCCAAGTGTAGTACATCCACCATTCATCTTCACAGCCCCCCAAAGCCCATGAGGTGGGTGCCTTCACTGATTCCCCCATTTTACAGAGGATGACACTGAGGCTCAGAGAGGACCACAGCAAGGAGGAGAAAGCAGTAGGATTCAGACAGAGGTCTCTGTCTTCAGAGCATAGGTACTTAACCACTGCACCCTTAACTATCCAGCTCTGATTCCCCTCTCTACCCAGCATTTTTTTTTCCTGAGCACCTGTTATGTGCCAAGCACTGTGGTAGGTCATTGAGTCCATTTTGTGTTGCTACAGAGGAATGCCTGAGGCTGGGTCATCTCTTTAAAAAGGTTTATTTGGCTCACAATGTTGATGTCTGGAAAAGTGCAAGATTGTTCATCTGCACCCGGTGAGGGCCTCAGGCTGCTTCCCCTCACGATGGAAGGCAAAGGGAAGAGGATAACGACTGTGAGGGAGAGAGGACGAGAGAGAGGGGAGGCACCAGGCTCCTCTTAACAACCGGCTGTCTTGGGAACTAACGGAGCAAGAACTCAGCCCCGTCCCCAGGGAAGGCATTACCCTGTTCATGAGGGGTGCATCCCCACAACCCAAACACCTGCCATTAGGCCCCCGCCTCTAACGTTGGGATCAAATTTCAACATGAGGTTTGGGGGAACAAATATCCAAACGATAGCATTCTAATCCTGCCCCCCGCCCAAAACTCAGGTTCTTCTCA
>RJWJ010015040.1:0-36875 GCA_004363605.1 Indri indri | reverse complement strand
TCATTTCAGCATTTGCCAAAGCTCGAAAGGCTGTAAGTTGCGTTTCGTTCCCTGATTTTCCCTTTCGGGACCCTCAGCCCCAGCCTGGTCACTGGCTTTGGTAGAATTAAGGTTAATGTCTATTAAACAGGTGCAAACTCTACATGCCTCGTCTGCCAGTTCAGAAGCGGGATTTATAGTTTTCTTTTTATTTGGGAACAGTGATAAACCAGGGGGAAAATCCAGGTTTTTTCTGGACTGAACACTATTCTCAAATTCATTTGTATTAAATAAATGCAATCACTGAGACTTTTTGGAAGGTGATGTATTTGACTAGTTGTATTCCTGTCTGCACATTGAAGAAGTATTTGAAAGACTTCTAATAACACAATATTCTATTGTCGTAACATCTCTTTCACAGATTCTTACACAACAACCGGATCACACACTTAGTTCCAGGGACCTTCAGTCACTTGGAATCTATGAAGAGACTGTGAGTACACGGCTTTCCATGTTGCCTTCGTACAAAGGCGTGTTCCTTTCTGGGTTTTCTGTTCCCCTGGCCCCGTGTACTAGGCACCGTGAAGGTTTAACACTGGGAATGTGTGTCACGAATGTGCACGCATGTGGGTGTACAGACGTGTGCGGGAGAAGGCCAGTGGCTCAGGGAAGTGGCAGGAAGTTGGTCCTGTGATGGGCCAGTGAGACGTTCTTAAAAATCGTCTTTGAGTTCTTCACATCGAGTTTCAATCCCACGCATATGTCCCTGCTGAAAACAGAACCAGTCTGCAAAGAGTCTCCGTACCGTGCCCGTCCCTGTCACTGGGCGTAGCCAGAGCGGCAGCACGCCGCGCAGACGGAGCCCACCGTGTTCTCCGGGCCCCGACGGTGGCTTCTCTTTACACTGAGTGACATCTTGTCTCAGTCCTGCTGGAGAAGTTGCGTGTTCTTTGCTGATTTGGGGCGTCCTTCGTGGCCTCAAAGGCCGTTATTTTCAGTTTGATGCTGCTCAGTCGGCCGAACTGGACCCAAGGGAGAAACAGGAAACTCTCAGAAATGTGCCCACGGTGCCTCGCTCTCCCCGTCCCGTGGGGTGAGCCGTGGGCCTCTGTAGCGCCGTAGGGTTCCTTCCTTCAGGACACACGTGTCATTGGCCTAGCAGAGCCTGCGTCCTGAGTGTGGACAGGGTAAACCCACCGTGTTGCACAGATAGAGTGGAGAGAAGTTGCCAGACCAGCGCCCTGGAATGTAACGGGGAGCCAGACGACCCCGGGCCCTCCGTTCCTGCCTCCTGCCAGGTGTCTGGGAACTCCCCTCCCCCACTGCACTCACCGCGGCTGCTCCCACAGCAGGACGCCAGGTTTAGACTCTGTGCTGGGTTTACCGGCACCACACCTGCCCTCTCGAACCCGCTGCCCACCCCATCCCCAGGCCTCCCCGGCCGCCCTCCTCTGAGCAGGCGGGGCGGGGGCTCCTGTAGGTCCCTCGGTTTCCTGCCCTGCCTGGACAGTGACCAGGTGTCACACGCCTCGTCATGTCTGTCCCAGTTCACACGTGTTGCCCCACAGTCCTACGTGGCCTTCTGCAGCAGACTGTGGGGTCTGGCGCCCAGCAGATGTGGGGTGCCCAGTGCAGGTCACAGACCTGCCCACCTCGCGGCTGCCTCACCTGAGAACCAGGTCCTGTCTGTACCCAGACACTGCCCGTGCCCGCCAGGGAGAGGGCAACCTGGTCACGGGGCCAGTTCTGTGCCCTCGTCCCCTCCAGGCTGACGTCCTGGGGGAACACAGATGGGAGGCATGTGGCCCTTGCTCCTGGGGCCGTCAGTGGCCTTTGTGAGTGTGAACTTGCCCAGTGTGAACTTAGCCAGTGTGAACTGGGCCAGTGTGAACTTAGCGAGGGTCTCGCCAGCCGCCCCAAACCTCTGTGATCTGGGTGGGGCCCAGTCTCAGGCCCCCGCAGGGAGCAGACACAGTGTGGCCTCCCTGGGTGAGCCCTGCAGGGAACAGGCTGCCCAGCACTTGCCCCGTAGCCAGTGCTCCTGCCGGGAGCTCTTCCGCCTCGTGCAGAAGCGGCGATCTAACCCAGGGTGCATGGAGTCCGGCTGTGTCCCCTCATTGGGACCAGGCACGTCGGGCGCCCAGGACGCTCTTGCCAGGAGCTTCCCAGGATGGCTGGGAGCCCGCGGGGCTCAGGCGTCAGCCCCAGCCGGAGCTGCAGTTCCCGGTCACCCCGGGGAAGTTCCAGGACAGAGGGAGGCAGCACCCGGCGCTAAAATGCCCCAGAGCGAATAACCACGGCAGGTCACGGCTGTGGTTATTATTGAGCAGCTGATTTCCATTCACGGCCCCCACCTGTCTCCTTCTGGGACTTGCCCGACTGGCGCAGTGGCTGGGACTCGTCAGCCCTGCGCAGTCCCACGGGACGGGGGCTCAGATCCTGCCCTGTGGAACCTGCCCCCTTTGGATGCCACGTGCCACAGGCCCCCGCGGTGTGGGGACCAGCCCTGGCAGCCGCGTCTGGCTGTCTGGCCGGACGGACGGGTGATGACCTCGTCCCCCCTCCTGGGTCTCACCGCCGCCTCTGCCCTCCCGCAGGCGGCTGGACTCCAACGCACTGCGCTGTGACTGCGAGATCCTGTGGCTGGCGGACTTGCTGAAGGCCTATGCGCAGTCCGGGAATGCGCAGGCGGCTGCCACCTGCGAGTACCCCAGGCGCATCCAGGGCCGGTCTGTGGCGACCGTCACCCCAGAAGAGCTGGACTGTGGTGAGTGGGCCCGGCCCCCACGAGGCCGGGGGTCCCCCCTTGGGGTTGGCCCCTGCGAGGTCGGTGGCTGCGCCGTGGTCAGGTGGCTCAGGGGCCTGTGTGTCCCTGCTCTGGGGGCTCCGTCCAGAGCCCCTGAGGCCCCGCGAGGCCTCCTTGGCGGCTGCGAAGGTTCCTGTGAGCGCGCGTGTCCTGGCGGTTCCCTAAGAACCCGGGTCACGGCCTCGCGGCAGAGTGGCCGAGGTCGGGCTCTGCGGCCCCGTCGTACTTTCATCCTTCCTGAGGTTTGCGCGGCTTCAGCGACATGCCTTCCCCGGGCCGTGCAGTCCACCGCGCAGGAGGACACGTGGTGGTTTGAGGGACTCAGAGTTGCGCAGCCTCGGTAATGACGAGGTGGTCCCAGTTGTGTTTTTCTGACAGTCGTGGGGATCCAGGGACTTAGGAAATGCCATGATATGCCTGTGCTCCGGAACATTCTTTCTGGCAGTCCCAGGGTGGGGGACGGTGAGAGCCCCACGGCGATAGGAGAGGAGGAGGGGCGGACGCCCAAGCTGCTGGGGGGCACGGAGAGGGCTCGCAGAGTGCGGGGGCAGGAGGACTCGGTCCCGGAGCCGCCGCGCCGGCCGTGCCCTCGTTGACCTGAGGGTCTGTCCTGTGGCCGCCAGGTGGGACCCACGGTGCTGGCGCAGTGAGAGGTCAGGCGGTGCTCACGCATGCACACGGGAGGGACACGGATGAGCAGGTCCAGGGACTGATAGACTGGGGTGCAGGCGGCCCTGCTCGTGGGCACAGCGAGGGCGGCTCCCATATAGGCCTGGCGCTCGGGGCCAGCGGGAGCCGCAGCCATCGGGCTCCTGGCACAGGCAGAGGCTCTGGCTGGGGGGGCAGGGAGGGTGGCCCCTCCCCCATCCCAGGGCAGGGCGGGGGGCGCCTGTGGGGCAGGCGGGAGCCACCGCGCCAGCTTTGGTGCCCGGCACCTGCCTGTGCTGTGGGAGATTTATTCTTCCCGGGTCTCTTTAGCTGAAAAGTATTATCTTGTTCTTTAATTCACCAAAAATGGTCATTTGTGGAGCGTCTCTCCACTCAGTTCTTTCCATTTCTTGAAGCTCCCAGAGCGGCCGCTGGCTCGCTGCCGTCTGGAGCCCCCTCCGCGCCGTGTCTCTGAGCCGTTCACATGTGAACAGCGTGAGGTCCGCGCTGCGGTGGGTCTGCAGAAAAGCCAGCCTGTCGCTTCTGCGGGGAATGTCCGTGGCGGAGGGCGTGTTTGGACTGTACGGTTTGCTCTTGAACACGCGGACTTGCTCGGGTCTTTGTTTAATTTCACTTCTAGTTCTAGACTGAGACAGGCTCTGTTTCCCTGTTGGGCACAGAAAGGCCCCGGATCACGTCTGAGCCCCAGGACGCAGACGTCACCTCGGGGAACACGGTCTACTTCACCTGCAGAGCCGAAGGCAACCCCAAGCCCGAGATCATCTGGCTGCGGAACAAGTGAGTTGGGGCTGCGTGGAAATGTCCCTTGGAGTCACGCTGGGCGCCGGCCCGCTGGGCTGCCTCTCACCACCCGCCGGACCCCGGCCGCACTGCTCCTCCTGCACCAGGGACGGCGGGAGCCACGAAACAGGCACCTTTTCTGGTCCTACGTGGCAGACGGAGAGGTCTCGTGGGCAGGGCCCCGGGGGGGCTCCTGGGCTCACGCGCCTTCCTTGGCGGCCGGGCGTCCTCAGGTCTGCAGTGCCGTAGCGTGTGCTGCGCGGCAGCTGGTCGCTCCCCTCCCTGCCGGTTCTGCTGGTCCTTCCCCACCCGCCCACGTCCCTGTGACCTCAGATGACTTGCTCTGGCCAGAGGATTCTGGCTTCTGGCCCTTGCCAGCAGGCTGCAGCCCTGGGGCGCAGTGACCAGGCCTGACTAGGTGCGGAGCGGCCCTGACCTCTGCTGGGGTGGTGTCCTCAGGGGGACCTGAGGGGCAGGTTGCTGGAGGGCTCCGGGGTCGGGTCCCCCAGGGTCCGGGGTCGGGTCTCCAGGGGTCATCCGTGTTGAAGTGCAGCACTTCCGAGCTCACCCTTTGAAACGGATCCTTGAAAGGAAAAGTTGAGGTTAAGCCGTGGTGCGGCGGCTCTTCCTGTGCACACACGGATGAAGATATTCACCGTGGATCAGGCCCTGGCATCTCTGCGTCGCGCTCTGGCTGTGTTTGGCCGTGAGGGAGGAGGGAGCTGCTCCGGAGGTCACAGCCCAGTGGTGCTCAGGCCCAGACGGTTCCGTCGCTGACTGAGTCATCGTCCCTGCAGACGGGCAGACCTCAGCAGCAAACCAGACTTTGCTCTGGGTGGAGCAGTTTGTGAACAGATGCGCGTGAGAGCAGAGCGGGCGCTCCGGGGCCGTCGGGTACGGGATCAGACGCGTTCACACTTAGGAACTTAGGAAAACACAGGGCGTTTGTTCTAGTCTGGACTGCGTCACCCTCATATCTGTGAGGTCACTTCGACCTTGGGCCCAGCGCCCTGGGGGAGAAGGTAAGACGCCGTCCTGCTCCTCAGAGCCTCCCGCCCCTGTGAGCTCCAGAGCTGGCGGGATTTGAAATCCAGAGTATTCTGAAGTGTGCGTTTAAAGGCAGGGCAGCAGGGGCCGGGCCCAGATCCTTCCCGCCACATTTATAAATCAAAGAATCGATGCTGAAAGTTAAAGTCTCACAGCCAAATACGAGAGAGCCAGAGCCAAAGCCTGGGCCTGGGCTCTGCCGCACGCCTATCGGTCTGGGCTGGCACCCCACCTGCCCGCCCACCCCACCTCTGGGCCTGCCCCGCCTGTGGGCCCGCCTCACCTGGGGACCCACCCCACCTGCCCTCCTGCCTCACCTGCAGGCCCACCTGGGTGGGGGATGGGGCCACCTCAGAAAGGTCCCCTTTGTGGGTCCTGGGCTGACAGTAGCGTCCATCCAGCTATAACTCAGCCCCTCACCGGGGTGTGAGGACAGACTTCACTCCAGGTGGATCGGCGCCAGGCGGGAGAGAGTGCGAGGAAGGTGTGTGGGGAGAGCGCGGGTGCAGGTCATGTGCGAGAGCGTCTTAGGTGTTTTGGGAGCACCCTGCAGGTTTCCTGAGCGTTGTCGAGGGGAAACGCTTCCAAACAATGCTGGTGCTGCTCCTTCTGCACAAATAAGCAAGCACATACCGGGCTCCGGCTGCGAGGAACAGGCAGAGCCGCGCTCGGCACTGGAGGCGATTAACCCGTGAACTAAGGCGCAGACCCGTGACGTCAGAGGACCTTGTCTGCCTGACGGTCTGGCAGCGCAGGGTCCTTCCGGGTCTCTCCCGGTTCCCAGAGGCTCACACCTGGCTTTCTTCCTCTGTCGTCACCTTTGCCTGCTGTGTGACCTCGGCAGTGTCAGAGCCCACCTGCTTCTGAGCGTAGGAGCCAGAGCAGAGTTGGGTGGGGGGCCTGGCGGGGCTGAGTGCAGGGTGGGCGTGTCGCAGCCGTTCTGGGCCTCGCGAGAGGTCATCGTTGCTGGAGGCCAGTCGAGTCACACAGAGGATAGAGAGACCAGTGTCCTGTCCCTGTGACCAGAATGGGCTCCGTGGACTCGTGGCATTTCCCGGAAGGGAAGCCACCTGCAGCTTGTAGGCATCGCTTTTTAAAAGACAGACAGATATGGTTTTTGCTCTTAGTTATGTAAAGATATATTTCCTCCCTTTTCTCTGGATTTAATTCACCTGAAACAAAGGAAAATGTTTCCTTTGCATTTTTCTTGCTGTGTCCGTTTCTTCCCCCTTTGGAATTGGGACCGCTTTGCCATGCCCAGGTAGCTCGGACACGCGGGTAACAAAAGGAAATGTGTGTGAGCTGGAGAGGCACATGCCGGGCACCTGTCAGAAATGCCCGCTGCTCTCGGGAGAGAGGATGCCTGGAGGGAGGGTGTCGCGGCTGCGTCTGGGACATGCTAGTGCTCTCCCTGCGGGAGGAAGCCGTCCTCTGGGGTGGACGCGGCCTTTCCTTGTGCTTTAAACTTCTGAGTGAGCCAGTCCTGTCTCTGCAGCAACGAGCTGAGCATGACGACAGATTCCCGCTTAAACCTGCTGGACGACGGGACCCTGATGATCCAGAACACACAGGAGACCGACCAGGGCATCTACCAGTGCATGGCGAAGAACGTGGCCGGGGAGGTGAAGACGCAGGAGGTGACCCTCAGGTACTTTGGGTCTCCAGGTACGTGAGGAGTTCCGCGAGGCTTCCCTCCAGAGTTGTTGCCCCTTCCCGTCCCCTCCGTCCCCTCCTGGCACCCCGACTTGGTAAAATAAGAACAGAGTTGGCCCAGGAGGCCCAGGGGCGTGGGAGATCGGGGTGTTGCCGTGGTCTGCAGCCAGCCACTAACCTGGGACACAGTCCAGGCTGCAATGCCGTGAGCCCGGCTGTCCGGAGGGGCCTCGGGAACCTGCAGGACTGTGCCCGTCTGAGGGGCCATGGGACAGCTGCGGCCAGTCCTCGCCATTTGTGGTGAAGTTTTGCCAAGGGCTTTGATCATTGAAAAGAAGCCCCCCAAAATATAGGTTTTTATGCAAAATTTCCATGTTTAAAATATTGGCACCTAATTTTAAAAAATTAAAAGGACTGTCCCAGCCACGCCCATCACAGCTGTGGCCTCTGATCCAGCTGGGTCTTGCCAGGCTGAAAACTTCGCTCTGGTCTCTCTGTTTTATCCACGGCCCATGGTCAGGAGAAGACCCGGGCCCTTGGGGAAGAGCACAGCAGAGGGGTCTGTGCCCACCGCCTCCCAGGAGAGCAGTGCGACCGCTGGGACGTGCCTGTCTGCCCACCGTGCAGAGGGCAGGAGTGGAAGCCCCGCCCATAGCAATCCACACATCATTCCAGGGCCGTTTCCCTGGAATTTCGTATCTCAGGCTGTCATAGTTATAAAACCTGTCAGGCGGCAGCGTGTAAGTGGTCTGTTTGTTTCCATGTTTACATTCCCTGCTCCTTAAAATCTGGTGTGACCTTTGTGTCTCTCGTCACTAGGAACATTCCCGCGTAGGTAGAGGGAATGTATACAACGAGTGAGCTTTCCTGGCTAGCGAATTTAGTTCAAAGGGAAACAGAAGGAACACATCCCTGCCGAATCAAAGCTGTGAGTCAAACGGCTCTCGGCAAGGTTAGCACGAGACACGCAGCATCTTTCCCAAGTGGGGCTGCGTGAACCCGCGCAAAGATGACGAAACACGGCTGCTATCCAGGAGGAGCACGTGTTCTGTCTGTGCGGAGCGAAACAGCTGCAGAGCAGGGGCGAAGTTACGTATTGACAGTGCCGTACGTACGAGTTAGAGCTGTGGTCCCCGTCCCTGGGCCCCGCCCGGTACGGTGCGTGGCCTGTTAGGAACCGGCCGCACATCACCACCTGAGCTCGCACACCCAGCCAGTCCCTGGAAAAATTGTCTTCCATGAAACCCGTCCCTGGTGCCGGAAAGGTCTGGGGTGGCTGCGTTATAGAACAAAGGGGACTAACGATAGACTGTGAAAATGAACTTACTTAGGAGAGTCGCTGTGTTAGGTGAATTCATTACTGGACGGGAATATTTGGCCAGATGTTTAGGGCCTGAAACTCCAAATTTAACTCCTGGATCTGAATTTTTTGTCTTTCTCAAGAACAACAGGCTCACTTGATACACTAGTCTGAGTGTGCGTGTCGGCGTAGCTCACCAGCACACGCGGGGAGGCTCTCCCACTATCACCACGGCCTGAGGGAGCCCCGGGACCTGGGCCGGGGCCGGCACCCCACACCCTGCCGGCCACACCTGGGTCTGTGAACTAAGGGTATCTTTTTACATTTTTCAATGATTGAAACTCTTAGGAATACTATTTCACAACACAGGACAGCTACATAAAATGCAAATGTCAGTGTCCGTAAATTAAGTTTTACTGGAACAGAACCACACTCACTCTTTGGCGCACGGTCTGTGCTGTTCTCACACTGCCGCGGCTGAGCTGAGGGGTGGCAGCAAGACCGTGGCCATCAGGGGTGAGAACACGTGTTATCCAGCCTTTGCAGGTAACACCCCTGTCTCAGAGGGTGGTAGTGATCTGTTGTCATAGTAACAGAGTGACCTGTAAGTAGCTTGGCCACCAAGGGCTAAAGTACACTCACTGTCTGTCTGTCTGTCTGTGTCAAAGCTCTGTTGTTAGGGGCACAAGGGTTTCCAGTTTTTATCTTCCTGGTGGGTTAGATTTTTGATCATTAACATTTCCATTTCTGTCAGTGCTGGATTTTAAAAAATGCAGACTGACATTCTGTTAAAGTGAGTCTATTTACATTGATTGCAGTTCTCAATATTTATAAAAATTGTACCTCTTATTTTTAAGTATTTGTCCAACTTTTCCTGTGTTTCTTGCGTCATTCTGAAGTGACTAATTCAGTCTTTCACTTCCCACTCCTAGTTTGGAAATTACGTACTCCGTTTCTATTCTAGTGGTCATTCCAGAAAACTTAAATGTGTTCTCACATTGCCAAAGCCTACGCTGTTACGACCTTGCCCTCCCACGTGCAGTCACCCTCTTAGTTCTGTGCTGGGTTCTGGTTTTCAGCCCGTGACGTTGTGCTGCCTCCTCCCTTCAGCGTGGTCCCCATGGCTGTCACGCCCTTGGCCCTTCTGTGTCACCGTAGCTCCCTCTCGGTGGCTTCTCTGCTGCCTGCTGCGGGACCAGGCCGCAAACCCTGTGAGCGCAGCCGGCGTTGAAGTTTAAATGAGATTTGTCTCTCCCTCTGTGCGGCCGTTTCCTGGGTGGGGTGGGCAGGTGTGACTTTCTCTCCGGTTCCTTCTCTCACTGAGGGCACGCTGGGGGCTCCGCTGCCCTGTTTGACCCCCTCCCTGGCCTGTCCCGTCTTTGTCTTGTGTCTCTGAGGCTCCTTAAAGCCAAATTTAAATTGCAAAGTTCTGCAGACGACTTTGGTGTTTCTTCCCCGTGCGTAGCTTCGGTTTCCACTTTGCTATCTGGTAGAGACGCCAGTACTGAGTGTTATTTCTGTATTTTCATAATTTGTCGTTGCTTAGACACCTGATCAGTGCAGCCCAAATGTTAACAAATAAATGCAAGAGGGCAGAAGGTGTCCCTCCGACTTCCTCATTCCCCCACTTGACTCCTCCTCCGTCCCCACCATGGAACACGGTCTCTCCGTCCTCCCGCAGAAACTCCGTCGGCCTGGCAGGGGGTTTTCCTACCTGCCAGGTCTTAGAATCTTCCAGTCTTTCACTTCAGGACGTGAGGAGTTTTCCTAGCTTCGTAGAACTCCGTTGTCCAGACGTACCACAGTTTATAGTATTTAACAAGTTCCTTTGGGCAATACCTTCAGATTTTTCCCAAACCTTTAGCTGTCACAGGTCCATGTTCTTTCTTCAAAAGCCTTTGGGCAAGATGTTGTTTGAAATTCAGGAAGTTGGGAACTCTTTTAGAAGGTAACATGACGCATGATCCCCGCAGCAACTGTTGCGTCTGCAGAGTCTTGGCCGGCACCTGTCGTCAGGGCACCAATGTCCTCCGACAAGTGACACCGTCCAGTGTGTGGGATGAGTGGACTCTAAGCAGCCTCATGCTAGAGGGGATCAAATTTTGAGAATAAGCAGGTTACAAAAAAATACCAATCTGGGGAGCTTTTTGGATTCCGGAATGTTGGATAAGGATCGTTGGCTCGAAGACATAACATGACAAAAACGAAACAAACGCAAATTTCTTTGTACCTGTGTCATTTTACACACTCGTAAAATACCTGTGGGTTAAATTCTGAGTAGGGTGATCTTGGTGAAACCGTGTGCAGATCCGTAGTTTTGATGCCTACGGCTGCATCTCTTCAACTGGGGGCCGCACTAACACCTGAGAGTCCTGTCCCCAGCAGTCACCCATAAAACATGCCAGTGAGTGCGTGGATTTTGCCCTAGATTTAGAGCTAAAAAATATTATCTCAGGGTAGTTTTAATCTGCATTTCTCTTTTTGTGAGTGAAATTAAATTTATATGTTCTAAATACACTTCACAAACAATGTTTTCTGCCAGTGAGAACCAGGGAAGCTTAGCAAGATTGGCATGATGTATTTAGTGTGAACAAAGGTAATAATCTCTGGAGCCCGGCACGTGTTTAAAGAAAAGAACCAGCTCTCACTCATCACTGGAGTCACCTGCCCGCCGGCACCTGCCTTTTGTTTGGCCTGAGCCTTGAGCCGTTTTTATCGTGTGCACTTTTTTTAAAAAAAAGAAAACAGGAAAGAATGAATTAAATGCTGGTAGTTTTGCTCATTCTGGAGGTTGAGATAGAATGAGTAGCCTGAACGTAGATAAAATCAAGCGAAAACTGTGTCACACTGGGAGAAATTAATTGAGGACTTTTGTTTGATTGTGACAGCTCGACCCGCTTTTGTAATCCAGCCACAGAACACGGAGGTGCTGGTCGGGGAGAGCGTCACCCTGGAGTGCAGCGCCGCGGGCCACCCCCCGCCGCGGATCTCCTGGACGCGGGGGGATGGGAGCCCCTTGCCAGTGGACCCACGCGTGAACATCACGCCCTCTGGCGGCCTTTACATACAAAACGTCGTCCAGGGCGACAGTGGGGAGTACACGTGCTTTGCGTCCAACAGCGTCGAGAGCGTCCATGCCACCGCATTCATCATCGTCCAGGGTAAGCGTCCGCCTCAGCGCCGGGGCTGCGTGGTCTGGCTCCGTCCTCCCGGCTGCACCTGGCTGGCGTCTGCGGTGTGCGTGAGGCTGTCGGCAGCTTCCGTCCTGTCCACGCAGCCCACGTTAACCAACCCGTGGCCCCGACCACCACTGGGTGCTTTCGCACAGTCGGCCGCGGGCTGGTTTTGGAACAGAAACCTCAGGAGGATGGCCTCGTGTGTGGCTGCGCCGACCACACGCCTCCAGCACCTGGCCCGTAGCAGTGTCTGCGCGTGAGTGAGAGTGTGTGCATGTGTGGGAGAGCGCGTATGGGTGTGTGAGTGCGTGTGTGTGTGATTGCATGTGAGTGCGTATGCAAGTGCATTTGTGTGAGTGCATGTGTGTGTGGGTGTGAGTGCATGTGTGAGGGCGAGTGCATGTGTGTGTGGGTGTGTGTGAGTGCATGTGTGCGTGTGAGTGCATGTGTGTGTGAGTGCATGTGTGAGTGCGTGAGTGCATGTGTGAGTGCGTGTGTGTGTGAGTGCGTGTGTGTGAGTGCGTGTGTGTGTGGGGGGGTGTGGAGATGTGTGTGAATGTGGGTGCATGTGTGAGTGCATGTGATTGTGTGAATGCATGTGTGAGGATGAGTGCATATGTGTGTGTATGAGTCCATGTGTGAGTGCATGTGAGTCCATGTGTGAGTGTGTGTGAGTCCATGTGTGAGTCCGTGTGTGAGTGCGTGTGAGTCCATGTGCAAGTGCATGTGTGAGTGTGTGTGTGAGTGCGTGCAGATGTGCCGCAGTTAATCCACCCCCTGAAGACAGCTGTGGACACTCCTGCATGTCGGTGTTTGGACGCAGGGCCCTGGGAATATCTGCCGTCTGTGCCCTCTGCCCCGATGTCCACGTGCCTTGATTGTAACATGAACTGCGAGTTGGGGACAGGACAGACGTGCACAGCAGAGGGAAATTCCATCCCCACCCATCTCTGATGGGTCCTGCCTCGCCGACAGCTGGCCGTGAGTCCGGCTGCCCAGTCCCCAGGTGCCGCAGTGCGTGGTGCGGTTTCCTCCCCGTGCGGTTGTGACTCTGACTGAAGTGGACCCGCACTGGACGTGCGTGTTGCACGTGTGCTTTTCCGTCCCAGCGATGGCTCCTGTCGCTCTGCGCAATGGTACCAGCCTGGCACCAGCTGACATTTTTTAACCATCTGCAGATGTTCGGGCTGAGGACCGAGATGAGTCGTGTTAAGTCCTCCTCGCTCCCGCAGCCCGAAACGTGACGTCACCTCTGTGCACTGGGCACCGGCGGCGTGGTCGGGCGGTGGTCACACACCAACAACACGCCTGTCCTTGATCCTCTTCCTGGGTCACTCGCGCTTTCTCCCAAGCGTCTTCACCATCCTCCTCCTCCTCGTGGACGTCACACCCGCCGTCCAGCGTACCGTCCCAGCGGGTCACTGTCTGTGGGCGCTTTCGCCCTTGCGGCTTTTTAATGTCGTGTTTAAATGTTTTTTCCCGGAAGCTCTCCCTGAGTTCACCGTGACGCCCCAGGACAGAGCTGTCATCGAGGGTCAGACAGTCGACTTCCAGTGCGAGGCAAAGGGCAACCCGCAGCCCGTCATCGCCTGGACCAAGGGAGGTGAGGCGTGTCCGGGCTCGCGGGCCCTTTACCCACTACGCACTCCGGACAGACGCAAGACCTCGCTGTCTTTGCCCCGGCCAGGCAAACCCGGCGTCCCCTGGGTAGGCCCTGCTGTGGCTAAATCCCACACAGCCCAGGCGCTGGGGGCGGCCAGAGGCGTCCACGCCTCTCCTGTGGCTTCCCTGGTCCACACGAGGTCGTCGCTCGCGGGCGTCGGGCAGGAAACACTGAGAAGCTCTGTCGTTACTGCAGGGCTCGGGTGCCCTCACACCTGCCTCTGTGTCTGCACATCTGCCTGTAGTTAGCATCTTCGATGAAATTTGGTAGTGCATGGGACAGAATTTTCCGGAAGCAGTAGGGGAGCATATTCAAACAAACAACAACTTTTCTCACTTTGGTTCTTGGGATGGGGTCCTGGCCCACTTTTTCCAACGGGGAAAGCACTGGGCACGTTACCTGAGAAGGCCCAGCCTGTGTGGGGAGCTTGGGGCAAGGGAGGGCAGGCGCCGAGCCCCTGGAGAAGGTTCTAGGCAGACCTCTAGGGTTCCCATCCTGGGGTCCAAGCAGGTGCTCTTGAGACATCCTGGTCACCGGGCTTGAGCCAAGGGGCCGGCCCCACCCCTTCCTCCCTCTGGGGCCCGTCCAGGGATCCTGACGTCCGGGTGGAGGTGTGTGCCGGGCCATGCACCTGGGCCCTGCTGTGCTCAGGCAGGTACAGTTGGGATGGGAGGAGTTTGTCCCCAGGAGTAACGTGCCAGGACCTCGCTTGACTTTTCAGTAACCGCAGCCCCTGCATTCTCTTCCCACCTCTCGCAGCAGGTGACTCCCTCAGACACCTGGGTGCCTGCGTCCCCTGGCTCCGATGTGGCCCTTTTCTCTCTGTCTCTGCCCATCTTGGCCCCTTCCTTCGGGCCACTGGAGGGCAGGGACGGTTTGATCCCCCAGCCTGTGTCCAGCAGGACAGACGGGTGCCCTAATGCTGCCCAGTCCCTGCCACACCCCGACCCAGGCGAAGACAAGCTTCTGTGATGTTCTCCTTAACTTGGAGGTCTCAGTGTGACCGACACGTGTCCCTTGCAGGGAGCCAGCTCTCCGTGGACCGGCGGCACCTGGTCCTGTCGTCAGGAACACTCAGGATCTCCGGCGTCGCCCTGCACGACCAGGGCCAGTACGAGTGCCAGGCCGTCAACATCATCGGCTCGCAGAAGGTGGTGGCCCACCTGACCGTGCAGCCCAGAGGTGGGCACCAGGGTCGGGAAGCAGGTTTTCCACAGCCGACATTGACACGGCTGTTAACTTAAAGCGCTGACTCCTCCCTCTGTGTCGCACAGACTGCCGTGGTGCTCGCAGCCCCAGGGTGTCTGCGTATGGCTCATTCAGTCTCTGTCCCCTTAGCTGGCAAAAGTCTGTTTATTTTTTAGCGATGATGGTTTTGGATTCGGACGAGGCTCCCTCACGTCTTTTTCCTTCATAACTAATGTTCGCTTGGGAAAGGGCTCCCAGCTTCCCTGTCCAGGGCAGTTATTTGGGCGGCGTGAGGTCCCACCAAGCTACCTGCCCGTGCGGGACCCAGACGCTATCTCACTGGCCTGTCCCGCTGCCCTGCCAGCCTGGACTCCACCCCCATTTGTCCTCCTGGGGACGTCTCCTTTGCCAGTTCCCACGGCTTGGAAGACCTGGCTCCTTGCGGTCTCATGTAGCGTTGGGGTGGGAAGATCAGGGACCCTCTGTGAGTGCAAGGGTGCGAATGCGGGGTGACCCACAGCGGAGGCAGCACAGGCCACTGCACCCTGAGCCTGGCGTGGGAGAGGGGAGGCTGAGGGCGCTTGGCCCCAGCTCCCCTGTGGAGGATGCCACGGGACCGCCTGGGGCCCCGGGCTTGTGGGTGGACTGTCGGTGGCCGTCCCTGCCTGTCCCTGACCTGGCCGGATGCTGACCACCAGCTGGGTGGGGTCACGTAGGGTTGGGGCTCCTGAAAGGCCGCCCAGCCCGGACCCTCTGCAGTTGGCCACGCCCCACTTTCAGACGAGAACACGCCTCTCCCTGGCGGCATTTCCTTCCTTTGAGACTCAACTGTCTCGGGAAGCCGTGGTGTCCTCCGTGAACCATGGGACTGCCCTGCTTGTGTGGGGCGTGGGGGGAGGAAGCAGCAGCCTGGCCGTGTCGAGGGCCTGGCACTGTCTGTCTCTGAGCTGGGCACAGTTTGCCTCGGGCAGGTGGACAGGTCTTCTCTCGAGCCCTCGGGCTCCCGGCCCTGTGCAGGTGCCGCTAGCAGGCAGTAAAAGGCTCGCCCTGGACCCTGAGCTCCGGGCTGTGGCTGCCTGATGGGGCAGGGGCTCCACTCTTCCAAAGCCTTTGGCACGAATCACTGATCTCCCGGATTCTCTGCGTTTGCCTTCCAGTCACCCCGGTGTTCGCCAGCGTCCCCAACGACATCACGGTGGAGGTGGGCACCAACGTGCAGCTGCCCTGCAGCTCCCAGGGCGAGCCCGAGCCAGCCATCACCTGGAACAAGGTAGGAGCCCTGGCCGGCCCTGCCGCGCGGCGAGTGCAGACCACCCCGCTGTCTGCCCCGTGCCCTGCAGCCTCCCGAGAGCAGGGGAAGGATGTCGAACTGGCGAGCCGTGGATGCAGAACAGCGTGGGGTGTCCTAACTAATGAGAACAAAATATGCAATCCCAGCACTCTGGGAGGCTGAGGCAGAAGGATCTCTTGAGCCCAAGAGTTCGAGGCTGCAGTGAACTATGATTGTGCCACCGTACTCCAGCCTGAGTGACAGGCTGAGACTCTGTCTCAAAAAACCAAAAAAACAAAACAAAAAAAATTGACCAGGTGCGGTGGCTCACGCCTGTAATCCCAGGACTCTGGGAGACTGAGGCGAGACGATCACTTGAGGTCAGGAGTTGGAGACCAGCCTGGGCAAGAGCAAGACCCGTTTCTACTAAAAATGGAAACAATTAGCCAGACATTGTGGCATGTGCCTGTGGTCCCAGCTACTGGGGAGGCTGAGGCAGGAGGATTGCTCAAGCCCAGGAGTTTGAGGTTGTTGTGAGCTCTGATCACACCACTGCACTCCAGGCCTGGAAACAGAGTGAGACTCTTTCTCTAAAAACATAAAAAGAAAAAAAAAAACGGGGGTTATTTCATTTTTCTTGCTGTTTAATAAGCCCCCTGTGAACATCTGGGCAGCGCTCACACCCCTGGACAGCACTGTCCCGCGAACCGCCGCCTGGGAGCCCAGGGCCGGCTGCGCAGGTCCCCAGGGAAGGAGAGCTCCGGGCGGGTGAGGCCCATCCCCTACTGTCCTCGTGCCCCTCACACGCCCAGCACGTCTGGGACGTGGCCTGTCCTTCCTGTGTCTGCCTCCAGAGCCTCCTTTGTGTCTCAGCTAGGGGTACATCCCCCAGGCATGTCCCGGGTGTTGTCTCTCTGGGGCTTCCCCGACACGCAGCCCAGGGAGCCGCCGTCGCCACTGCGATCGTGGGGATCCATCCTGTGTGTCGGGCTCTGTCCTGGGCAGGGAATGAGGCGCAGGGAGAGGGTGCCCCTCTGGGCTGCACTGGGAGGGTCGATCGAGTCTCCTTCCATGTCCAGGCCTGGGGCGTCTGAGCGCAGCCTCTGACACCTCCATGCGCGAGGTCCTGGCAAACCCCCCCGCCCCCAGCCCGGGAAAAACAGCGGCTTCCGTGGTCTTACTGCTGCCGTCACCTTTCCTCCGTGTTGCTGCAGGACGGGGTTCAGGTGACAGAGAGTGGGAAATTTCACATCAGCCCCGAAGGATTCCTCACCATCAACGACGTGGGCACGGCGGACGCCGGCCGCTACGAATGCGTGGCCCGGAACACCATCGGGTCGGCCTCGGTGAGCGTGGTGCTCAGCGTGAACGGTAAGGCCCCGCGCGCCCTCGCGGCTCAGAGGTTCTGCCTGTGCGGAGTCAAGAGGGAGGCTGCACGGCCCCTCCTGTGGCCACGGCCACCAGTGTCAGGTGTGTGGGACCATCGGGGGACGTGGCTTCCCTCCGTGGTGTCTGTCTGTGTGTGTGTGTGTGTGTGTGTGTATCTGTGTGTGGTGTGTAGTGTGTGTGTGCGCACAGTGTGAGGAGGTGGCAGCCCCGTGTACGGATGTCCTCGTGGCAGTGGGACCCGTCGTGGGATCCCAGAGGCCACATCTTCGAGCAGGGTGGGCTCAGGTTGAACCTGTGTCCAGGGCGGGCTTGGCTGGGGTGGGAAGACATAGAATCTGCCGGGATGTGAGCGACTCGCCGACATCTCTGTTCCCGGGCGGCTCGCAGGGTGCACGCAGCCGCTGTCCCGCCTGCCATCCCGTTGGTCTGAGAACTTCCGTGTCTCATGCCATTTACTAGAGACCACATGATTTCAAATACTAAAATGTCTGTAATTTCCACAGTGTTTGAAAACAGCTTCTAGTAGAATTTGTGATAAAATAACGTAAGCCCTGGTTTGAAAACTAGAAATAACATTTGTAGAAAAGTATGCCCGAAGTGCAAATGATGTAGCGTCTAGATGTTGTTTTATGAGTAACTCGTGGAGTATTTTTCCGGTAATGTGTGACTTTGTGTTCTCCTAGTTCCTGACATCAGTCGAAACGGGGACCCGTTTGTAGCCACGTCCATCGTGGAAGCGATCGCCACTGTGGACAGAGCCATCAACTCCACCCGGACACACCTGTTTGACAGGTATCGTGGGGAACGCGAACCTGGCACCGACTGGGTCGCTGGGCGTGGTCGGGGAGCCGAGGGATGTGGTTCTAGCAACTGACTTTGACCTGCTTTATCTGAGGACAAACAGTTAATTTAAAAACCGTAGACAGTTTCGCATCTGACTTTTCTGGGGGCTGAGGTCACAGAAGGACACATGCTTTTCTAAAATTTCCACTCATCGTTTTCGCTTATTACTAAACGATTTGGCAGAAACAAAGTATCTCAAAGGCCGCGGGTGTATTTGCTCGCGTTGCCGACTCCAACGCAGTTTCTCTGCACCTTCGCGGAAATGCGGTATCTGTGGTTCTCTCTGTTGACTGAATTAATGACTTGTTTTTAGTGTCTTCTGGTTCTTGTTTGTTTGTTTTGTTGCCTCCTACGTCGGATGAGTAAGGTATAGTACACCACCTTGTAGAACGTAGCTATAGAAATATTAATAGCAATAATTACGTTTTCGGATACTAGTGATCTGATCCTCAGTAATTCCTTTCGTTCTTCCCCTTCTCGCCCCACGCGGCCGTCAGCCGTCCCCGCTCTCCGAATGACTTGCTGGCCTTGTTCCGGTACCCGAGGGACCCGTACACGGTGGAGCAGGCGCGGGCAGGGGAGATATTCGAGCGGACGTTGCAGCTCATCCAGGAGCACGTGCAGCACGGCCTGATGGTCGACCTCAATGGGACAAGTCAGTGCCCGCCCCGCTGCGCCGGACACAGTCAGCGCGCTCCGAGGCGGGGGTTGGCACTTCCCGCCCCCTGCACTCAGGGACTGGGAGATCGTGCACTCAAACCAGGGTCCTCCTGAGCTCGGGTCCCGTAGCCCTCACTTGGGGTCTGATGGGAAACTCCAGGGACATGGGACCCCATGGGCTGGTTAGGCCCCCGCAGGTCCACCTGCACAGCCCGCCCTGGGTGCCCAGTCGTCCTTCCCGCCGGGCTGCCGCAGACAGGGCTGGGGAAGCCACTGTAGGACGATGGCTGGGTGGGGGACGTCGTGTCCAGGGGACGCAGTGTCCTGCGCTGTCCGGAGGAGTGTTTCTGGAGAGTTCCCACTGTGCCATCACGTGGCCGTTGCCCATAAACGAGAGCTGCCTTTATATGCCGTTGTCACCACCGTTGGTAGCTGTGCGGTTGGTAAAATGGTGCATGACCGCAACCTTTGTGATGTAAAAACATCATTTTCAGCAGCACCTGCGTACTCAAGAGTTCTGCACACACACGCATGCACGCATGCACACACATGTGCACACACAGGCACACCCAGCACAGCAGAGAATGCCAGTCGCAGCTGTCCTTGTGACGAGAGGGAACTGCTTTATCATTTTTCAGTTTCCAAATGACCTTCGATGAGCATATCTTTTATGATCAGGGCAAAAAAAATTATGCAAGAATTTAATATTCTTCTTATCTGTGTGAGACAAAGACACGTGGAAGTGAGAATTGCGGGGTCTTTTCTCCCCATCTTGTGAGTCATCTTTCCGAGCCAGTCCTGTCCCGCTGGGGTTGGGGCCCACCTGAGCTGAGGCTTCAGGGCTTTGGCAAGTCTGAAGCGTGTGGACGGAGCCCTTGTGTCCCCGTCCTCAGGGCAGCTGCTGCCTCCCCGGCCTCCCGGTGGGGATGTCCAAGTTGGAGGTCTCGGAACGTTCCCACTTCTCTTTGCCGGTGGAATTCCAGCCTCTCCTTCCGGCGCATCCCTGGGGAGAAGCACAGCCCCTCTCATTCCTTAGCAAGGATTTGCCAGGCTCCCTCTCCCTGTCAGGCACGGGCCGGCTGGGCACGGGCAGGGGCGCAGGGCCTTGTCTCTGCGACTCTCTGGTGTGAAGGACGGCGTTCTGCCTGGTCTCGAGGACAAAGTGGGAGATACTAAGTGCAATTTCTTGCTGCTTCCTACCTTTCTGCATTTAGTGGCAAATTCAGATCTTTAGACACTGCTCTGGCGGCCGCGGCAGGTAGGTCACACGAACTTATGACACTGCCGCAGGAGTGAGGCCCATCTGGAGACCCGTGCTGCGGCCAGGCTGCGTGAGGCCGCTCCTGCGGAATTGCACACCTGCTGGGTTTCAGTACGTGCTGATTGCAGAAAGGTTTGGAAACTTGGAAAGGCAAAAAGAAAAATGTGAAATCGCCCCCAGTGACATGAGATGATCGAGTCCATTTGCGTTCACCTGAGCGCCGTTAGGTCCACGGGCACACGCTCCTTACTTCGTCCATTCGTGCCTCATGCACAGGGCGCATGCACCTGTCGCCACCCCAGGTCTGGGATAACAGCAACAAGGCCTGAGACTCTCAGCCCGCAAGGATCTGGCTTCCAGAGCAAGGCAGGCAGGGAGCCAGGAGAGTCAGCGCACAGTCAGCCCGCAGGAGCCATCGGGGAGAGGCCAGCAGGCCGCAGACAGTGGAGCCCTGGTGGGCGGGGGTGCTGTTTCCAGTTGGTGCAGTGACCTTTGAGCAGAGACCCCCCAAGAGTAGGGGACCCTGGGCCGTCGAGGACACATCAGATGCCCAAACTCCCAGACAGGGGCCCTTGGCTGCTGAGGACGGCGGGCAGGTGGGTGTGGCTGGAACAGGGAGGACGTGAAGTCAGGGACGTTTCGTGGTCTCTGACCAGAAAGGGGCTCCAGGGAGGTACAGGGTGTGTCCTTTGCGTAAGACAGGAGCCTCGAGTGCTGTGTGCAAAGGGGGACATGGTTGGGTGCGTTTTAAAGCATCAGGCTGGTGACAGCCGCAGGGTGAAGGCAGACATGGGGAAGGCAGCCCCGGAAAGCAGGAAAGCGGGGCTCAGGGGCGTGCGCTGCCCCCGCTGGCCCGGACTCATCTGCCCCCAAACCTGTGGCTAGCGCCACAGAAAAAGTGAACACGCTCAGAGAAAGCCGAGGACCTGCTCTGCGCCCCGCTGATGCTCGGGAGGAAGCTCGTTCACCCGGCTCTGTGCTTTCTCGGCTCTTGGAAGTTCGAGGCTGAGAATTTCCCAGGACTCCCCTAAGAGTGGCTGAGAACAGAGCCGGATGTTTCAGCTTCCCCCTTTCAGCCTCTGGGAGGAACATGCTGCCGGCGCCTCCCCGGGGAGACGTGGCCGGGCGCGGGGTGGGCAGGGAGCCCAGGTGTGTGCTCCCGCACAGGCCTCCCCTCAGCACACCAGGAAGTGTGTTTCTGCTGCGTCTCCCACCACTGGTCCTCACGTTCTCATGCGGGTTTTATGCACACGAGCCCCCACCAACAAGCAGACGTCTCTTGTGCAAGGTGTACAGTGACGTCTTCCATCCGGGTGGCCCGACGCAGGCTGGAGGGACGTTAGAGCAAAGAGGCCATGATGGCTGAGAACTCTAGTGTGAGAGTGTGCACACGTGTGTGTCTGCAGGCTTGTCTGCATGTGAAATGCACATGATTGTGTGCACACCTGAATGTGTGAACGCTTTGTGTACATGTGAGTGGGAGTGCATGTGTGAGTGTGTACGCACATTTGAAAGTGTGCACACCTGAGTGTTAGAGTGTGGGTCTGCATGCATGTGTGCACACAATTGAGAATGAGCATGTGTGTGCGAACATTTGTGTCTGAATGTGCGCATGTGAGACTGCATGTTAGTGCGTGAGCGTGTCTGCACATGTGAGAGTGTGTGTGAACACGTCTGTGCATGGGAGTATGCACGTGCATGCATGATTGGGTGTGTGGCTGTGAGAGCATTGTGTGAACATGTCTGTGTGCATGTGAGTGCAGGGGTGCGTGTGCATGCATGACTGTGAGTGGGTGTGTGGTGGCGAGAGTTTGCACGTGTGAACTTTTGGGCAGGCCCTGGGAGGCGCCCTGCAGAGGAAGAGCGTTGAGGAGGCGAAGGCCGCGGAGGTGACTGGGGGCAGTGCGCTGGGCAGTCGGGTGTGAGTGTGTGCGATCCCGGGGCCTCGTGGTCGTGTTGCTCAGGGGCAGACGTCTTCAGGGTGAGGACCGGGAGCTGCAGTTGGGAAGATGTCCCGTTTGTTGGAGAAACGTCCCAGCCAGGAAGTTTGGATTTCGGCAGTAGCTAGTGGGCAAAGACTGGAGGTCTGTGAGCAGGAGGTGACCTAGCCGGAGCCCCACGCAACCGTCGCAGGGGTGCTCCTGTGGGCTGCTCCAGGCAGGCGCCAGGGACACCTGTGCTGAGGTCCTGCCCGAGGAGTGGAGAGCGGGGCGGGGGCCTCGGGGATGTTCTAGAGGCATCAGCAGCAGAGGTGGCCGTGGAGTGGACGTTGGAACAGGGAGTAGTGAGCCTCAGATCCACCCGGGGGTGCAGGGCGGGGTCCTCCCTCTCGGCACGGGGGGCCTGTGATGCTCGGTCTGTCCCGTGGAACTGTGCATGCCTGGACAGGAAACCGTGGGTGGGCCCCACCACGTGGGGGTCTGCCACGGCAGAGACCACGAGTCTGCTTGGCTGGGAAGGGAGCGAGGCTGGGAAACCCCCGTGTGTGCGGCCGGGTGGGGGTGTCACCAGGTCCCCGCAGGGAGAGCGCGCTGCGGGGCGCGGGCAGGCGTCTCTGGTGGCTCAGGTCCCGCCCGCTGTGCCCCGCTGCAGGTTACCACTACAACGACCTGGTGTCCCCGCAGTACCTGCACCTCATCGCCAACCTGTCGGGCTGCACGGCCCACCGGCGCGTGAACAACTGCTCGGACATGTGCTTCCACCGGAAGTACAGGACGCAGGACGGCACCTGCAACAACCTGCAGCACCCCATGTGGGGCGCCTCGCTGACCGCCTTCGAGCGCCTGCTGAAAGCCGTGTATGAAAACGGGTTCAACACGCCCCGGGGCATCAACCCCCACCGGCTGTACAATGGGCACGCGCTCCCCGCGCCCCGGCTGGTGTCCACGACCCTGATCGGGGCGGAGACCGTCACGCCGGACGAGCAGTTCACGCACATGCTGATGCAGTGGGGCCAGTTCCTGGACCACGACCTGGACTCCACGGTGGTGGCCCTGAGCCAGGCGCGCTTCTCCGACGGGCAGCACTGCAGCTCCGCGTGCAGCAGCGACCCCCCCTGCTTCTCGGTCATGATCCCCCCCGACGACCCCCGGGCCCGGAGCGGGGCGCGCTGCATGTTCTTCGTGCGCTCCAGCCCCGTGTGCGGCAGCGGCATGACGTCGCTGCTCATGAACTCCGTGTACCCGCGGGAGCAGATCAACCAGCTCACGTCCTACATCGATGCGTCCAACGTGTACGGGAGCACAGACCACGAGGCGCGGGGCATCCGGGACCTGGCCAGCCACCGCGGCCTCCTGCGGCAGGGCATCGTGCAGCGGTCGGGGAAGCCGCTGCTCCCCTTCGCCGCGGGGCCGCCCACCGAGTGCATGCGGGACGAGAACGAGAGCCCCATCCCCTGCTTCCTGGCCGGGGACCACCGCGCCAACGAGCAGCTGGGGCTGACCAGCATGCACACGCTGTGGTTCCGGGAGCACAACCGCATCGCCACGGAGCTGCTCGCGCTGAACCCGCACTGGGACGGCGACACCATCTACCACGAGACGCGGAAGATCGTGGGCGCGGAGATGCAGCACATCACCTACCGGCACTGGCTGCCCAAGGTCCTGGGCGAGGTGGGCATGAAGATGCTGGGCGAGTACGGCGGCTACGACCCGGGCGTCAACGCCGGCATCTTCAACGCCTTCGCCACGGCGGCCTTCAGGTTCGGCCACACGCTCGTCAACCCCGTGCTGCACCGGCTGGACGAGAACTTCCGGCCCATCGCGCAGGGCCCCCTCCCCCTCCACAAAGCCTTCTTCTCTCCTTTCCGAATCGTGAACGAGGGGGGCATCGACCCGCTCCTGCGGGGGCTGTTCGGGGCGGCGGGGAAGATGCGCGTGCCCTCCCAGCTGCTGAACACGGAGCTCACGGAGCGGCTCTTCTCCATGGCGCACACGGTGGCGCTGGACCTGGCCGCCATCAACATCCAGCGTGGCCGGGACCACGGCATCCCGCCGTACCACGACTACAGGGTCTACTGCAACCTGTCGGCCGCGCACACCTTTGAGGACCTGAAAAATGAGATCAAAAACCCTGAGATCCGGGAGAAACTGAAAAGGTGAGCTTGTGTGCGTGGCTCCGATAGACCCGCGTCGTGGGTGTGCGTTGTTACTGTGCCTGTGTTGAGTTGTGTGTGTCAGGAAGAGGTCCCATAAAGGAAGTGGATGAAGGCCCAGCTTGGGCGGGCGTTGGCCTCCTCCCCTGGCCCGGAGGTAGACTCTGCCGAGCTGCAGTACGGTTCCAGCACAGAGATGGGTTGTGCTCTCTGGCCGGGGAGACTGGAGAGAGACGTGCACACAGGGAGACCCAGGCCTGGGCCGGGCGGGGCAGCGTGGGGGACTGTCCTGCTCTCCCATCAGGAGCACAGGGCTGGGCAGAGCTTGGCCTGGGCAGACGCCCCAGGACCCACCAGCCCCTGCGGTCTGGCGCTTTGTAGCCTCTTCCCACTCCCCATGTCACCCGAACCCAGGCCTGTGTGGCCACCTGCGTGGCCTCTGCCGACAGTGCGGGCTTCCAGGCCACGGCTGGGGCAGATCTCACTGGCCACCCTGGTGGCACCCGGGACCACCTGGGCAGCCAAACGGCGAAGTTTCACAGGTGAAGCGGAGGCCTCAGCGCTACCCAGGGCACCCGGGTCCCAGGTCTGGGTCGGGCTCAGGCTCCCCGACCCACGGCCAGTCCCTTCCCAGGAGCCTCTGCCACGGTCCAGTTACCAGGCAGAGGTCGAAAGTTCTCCAAAGCGTAGACGCTCAACGCCTCTTTTTCTCTAGTGTTCACATCTGTCCTTTGCCATTAACTTCTTTTCTCATGTTACTTCTACCAATTTATTTGCATTCAGTATTTAAGGAAATAAAAATAATGATTCATTGGCATTTTTCCGGTATGATCTTTCATAGTCCTTGGACTTATGAATTAAGTCTGCAGGTCATTCTGTATTTAAGATACCTTGATTCTCATTTCAAAGAATTCTTTTTTTAAAAAAATTTCTTTTTAAGACTGACTTCCCATACTTTCTGGACTCTCCAGTTTGCTCTGAACGCTGGACACTGAGGGTGAGACGTGCCCTGCCAGGGTCTGGCCTGTGCCTGCTGAATGAAAATGACTTTTTACTTGTAACTTGTCGCCATTTACTGATAAATGAACCTATGACTATCAAGTTCGGAATGTCCCAATGCTCATTTACACAATGGTATCAAATCGCTGGCCCGAGGAGATGCACACGTTCTCCCCTGGTACCATTTCTGTTACAGTTTTGCTTAATTAGGATTTATGGGAACCGTCTGTGTTTGTTATGTGCTTAACTAAACTCCGTTGTTCTTGTGCAGACGGGCACAGATGACGTTCCCAGGCCACTCTCTCTTTTGCCAAACTTCTTTCAAAACAGTTCGAGGAGCCAGAGGTCCAGCTGGCGCTGCCGGTGGACCCCGGCAAAGACCTGGAAGATCACTCACCCCGCACTGAATCACTCAGTTGTTTGTTTTTCTGTCTCAGCCCATTACTGACTCAGAGGAAATGAGACAAGAGCAGGAGAACAGTTAGATGAAGGCACGAGCCCAACGGGCTGGGAGAGCTTCTCGGGGACGTGCTGTTTCCAGCCGACCTCAGGGCAGCCTGTGGTTCTCCACGTTGCAGGCACCGGGTGGAGCTTTGTGCCTCATGGCAGCAGGGCTGGTGCAGGGCGTGGGTCGGCCTGGGCTGGCCCTGGTGCTGTCCCCAACCGTGCTACATCCAGGCGGTGAGGCCCCTTCTGGGGAGAAAGGTCCCTGGGCTGGAGCGGAGGCTTCGTGCTCCAGTTCTCCCCCCACGATGCCCAAGGAACGTGGCCTCGCCGGTCACAGCGCCGGGTCCCTCCAAGAGGTGGGGCCGGCAGAACAGGAGGAGGGCACCGCCCCAGGCAGGGCCTGCCCGAGCTGGAGCGCTCCCTCCAGGCAAAGGCCATGGCCCCTCTGGTGGCCCCGAAGTGTGTGTCCCCAGCCACAGACCAGATGCCGCTAGGTTCCTTCTGACCAAGGCCCACTGCCCAGGGGACGTCTTAGAGTAGAAGTTTAGCGTGAAGGGCATTGAACTTAGAAGAAAACAGGCGCAGTTTGAAAGACTAAGCGCTAGTTTAAATGAAGGTGCGTTTATTCTGTTTGCGGGACGAATGGTCTCGTGCGTCTTCTTCATCGAGCTGCAAAGTCCGTCTCGATTGTGGGGCTCAGTCCAATGTCGCTGCCTTGAGCATTGTGGAAAAGCGCAGTCAGAATTATAGAACACATTTTTAAAAAGATCTAGTTGGGCTGAATAGCAGCTGAAACTGAGACATCATCGGTTGCCTGGTAGAATTCTTGGATTAGATAAAAAGATTTGGGGTGGAAGTTGTTAGTTCTCTGCTTGTAAGCACATGTTTCTAAGGAACTGGAAGTTGATGAAAATGTTCCTTCTTGAACATTCACGTCTCAGTTTTTGACTTATCTTTGCTTCGCAAATATTTTTTTATGGCAAATATATTTTCAATATTTAGTAGAATCAACTTTTATTCTTTTAAAAATGTGTCTGTAGCTATATGTAGTTTATTGTTCATATAGTTATAAAAAAGGTTTGAAGGGCAGACACTGATGTTAATGTGGTTGTCCCTGAGCAGCAGGAAAGATGTGGTTTAAATCGGCTTCTGTGTGTTTTCCTGGCATTTCTACGGTTCCCATCATAAATAAATAAATGTCTGTGTTTCACGCACATTTGACAGGAAGTATGAAAAGCCCTTTGAGCATAAGATGCTTCAGAAAAGGACAGGTGGATTTCCTTGGTTAGGTAACAGTGTACGTAAAGTGCAATGGTGATGATGGAATAATCCAGAACTGTGCACTTTGCTGCTCCGACCACGCGCAGCCCCACCAGGCAAACTGACCTTCTCACATCGGTCTCAGGTTGTACGGCTCGACGCTGAACATCGACCTGTTCCCGGCCCTCATGGTGGAAGACCTGGTGCCCGGCAGCCGGCTGGGGCCCACGCTGATGTGCCTGCTGAGCGCGCAGTTCAGGCGCCTGCGGGACGGGGACAGGTGAGTGCAGCACCCACGGCACAGTCCGCTCCAGACTCAGCCCGTGCGGGGACGGGGAAGGGGGGCCGTCCTCGCTGAGGATGAGGAAGGCTTGAGCCTTGTGTCGTTTGGGGATGGCGGCCTCAGGTGGCCGTCACCGCAGCCTCAGAACGTAACCACCCTGGTTGAGAGACGCTGTCACGTCCCTTCTCTCATACACGTGTTTCTGCTCCTGGACACCTGCTGACAGTCCACGCAGCGAAGCCACGGGGGGACCTCGGAGGAGGCGGGGCTTCTGGCAGGGTTTGGATCATTCTCAGGCCAACCTGACTGCTGTAGCTCAGCGCGCAGGAGCGTGGTCCCCGCCTGTGCTGGCTGACTCAGCGGACGGCCGCCCGCCCTGACGGTGTTTTCGGCAGGTGGCCTCGTTGCTGCTGGCGAGAAGAGCCAGTGCTTCCCCTCTCGTCCCAGATGCTCTGCTTTGTCCTTGTGTTTGACCAGGCCGCGTGAGCAGGGTCTGAGTCAGTTTCTCAGGGACAACGGAATTGAAACCCGTGGCTTCCGAGCAGTTGGCGGAGCTCAGGAGAGGCGTGTTTGACTCCCGCCCTGTCCTGACCCTGCCTGTTTCGGGATCCAGGTTGTGGTACGAGAACCCGGGCGTGTTCTCCCCCGCCCAGCTGACCCAGATCAAGCAGGCGTCGCTGGCCAGGATCCTGTGTGACAACGCGGACAACATCACCCGCGTGCAGGGGGACGTGTTCCGGGTGGCGGAGTTCCCCCACGGCTACGGTGACTGCAGCGAGGTCCCCAGGGTGGACCTCAGGGTGTGGCAGGACTGCTGCGAAGGTGGGTGCAGGACCCCCCTTCCCTCCCGTGCTCCCGTCCCTGTCGCGGTGTGGGTGGAAGCTGCCTGCAAGCTCGGTGACTCGCGGGTGCCCCCACGATACTGAGAATTGGGACGAATACTCAGCTATGGGGGATTCGTTAAGTTATGGTGTGTCCACGCTGAGATACACTGCGGAGCCACAATGTGAATGAGTAAGTCATGGTTTGGAGGAATTTGCAGTGACATGGGGTAGTATCCATGCTGACTGCAATACCGCGTAAGAGAAACAGACACCAGCTTTGATAAGGCGCCCCTCTGAAACCTAATCTGCGTCTAAGTGCCAGTACGAGTGTGTCCGCCTGTGTGTCGTCGCCACAGATAAAAGATGAAAAACCGGCGTGTGAAGGAAGCACGCCAAACACGTCAGATTTTCCTTAAAAGTTATGCTGAGTGTCTGTAGCAACTTACGTGGCCAGAGAAAGGCGTCACGGACCATCTCTCGAGGAGGTGACGGGCGCCCGCAGGTGTGAGGTGGTGTCACCGTCAGGGTTGGAAGCCTGCGCGGGGGGCTCCCTGACGCCCACCCGTTGGCCAGGGCGCGCGTCCTGGCGTGCAGGACCATCTTGCCCGCAGAGCCGCCGTCGGCTGCCACCGTCCTCGCGGCCGCGCTGCTGCTTCTCATTCCTAAATCCCACTCGGGGTTAACCTCTGTTCCCATTTTCTAGTTTGAGTGTAATTTTGGCTTTATTCAAACTATGATCAGAGCCCCATAGAAGAAGCCCGAGCCGCGGCACGTTTAGAACCCATGGTAGAGCGTGTGCCGTGTGGTGAGGAAAATTGGACAGAGAGACGCGCCTGGCGCTCTCGGAGCGTGTGGCGGCCGTGGCTGCTCTGTGGCTTCGAGGAGACACACAAAGTTCAGAAACTCTAGCTGTTTTCTCCTCCGCCGCATTTTTCCTGAAGTACTAGTTTTGGCTAGGATGTTATTTAGTTTAGTAAGTGTTCACATCCACGTTTTTAATAGGGCTGGTTTTTAACAGCTCCTTCTCAGAGAGAGAGTGTGTCTGTGCGAGCATGCGGGGTGCGCGTCTGATTTTGTGTCTCCTCATCTGTCTCCACCCCCTGTATATATGGGAGAATTCACGTAAAAAATGGAATTGTGCTTGCCACATACCCAATTTTCCAAGTCATTTACATTCTTACCATCGCCTCTGTTGGAAACCTGTATCTGCTTTTGTTCTGTTTTGTTTTTGTTTTATATTTTCACTGGTTTGTGAAGTTCAAAACACTTTTCTACAAGCATGGCAGAAAATGCATTCTGTTTGCAGAAATTTGTTCTCTTGAACTCATTGGGAAGAGCCGGTCGTTACTCTCAGATACAGGAGCTCCGTGTTCCAGCCGGGTGCTGTGGCGTGGCAGGGGGCAGAGGCGGGAGGACGCTGGAGCCCCGGAGGTCGAGGCTGCAGGGAGCTGCGGCCCCACCCCTGCGCTCCAGCCAGACCCTGTCTCTAAAACAAACACACAAACAACCCAAAACTCCATTTTCTGATAGCTTTACCAGGCTCCCTGTAGCTGCTTAAGAAAGAGTAGAGCCCGGATTTTTTTCTTTTGCTCAGAAAGTCCAAGGTGCTTGGACAGACCTGAAGCCAGTCCTTGCCCATCACGATGTCACGAGCCGCCACCTCTCTGTGGGTTGGCTGCTGGGGACACTCAGCTGCTCCAAGCTGTCGCTGACCTGGGTTCTTCCCTCTTAAAGCTGCAGGCGTGGCCCTGAGCTGACGACCTGGGAGGATGCTTGCTAAGCTCTTACCTGTTTCCATTTTAGCCCTGTGGCCGTATCTGAAGTATAAGAAGCAGAAAAATAACAAAAAAGAGAATTGAGGTTTGACAGAACCAAATGTCTGTTGCTGTCACTTTTCAATTCAACTTTTAAAAAAGACATTCAAAGCAAACTTCCTCAGGCTGTGCCTCGTAATCATGTCTGTGTTTTTTCAAATTTATGTATGATACCTGCACACATAGGAAACCTGAGAAGCAGCTCCTGGGTAAATGCAGTTTCTTTTTCTTCTGAAAAGAGCTGTAAACTTCTTTGTGGGATTAATCATTTGTGAGGAAGTACACACACATGCACACACACACACCTGAATACGTGTGCTCACATGTGCACAAGAGGCTCACACACATGCACCTGCATCCGCACACAGATACACACACACAATTTTGAGATCATGGCGATAATTACTGAAAGGTCACAGAAAACTCCTACTTCACCTAGATACACTGGTTATAAATGTTTCGCTGTATATGGGGACTCTCTCTTTATGCAAGTATGGATATATATGTATGCATATGCGCAGGTATGTACATATGTGTGCATGTGTATACAATGCATGTGTACGTGTCTGCAAAACTCCATACGTGTTTGTGTGTCTGCATGCACATATGTGTATGCATGTGCCCGGTACACATGTAGTGCACATGTGTGTGTAAAATACATATATGCATGTGTCTGTATGTGTGCATGTGCATATGTGTATGTATGTGCCCGGTACACATATGTAGTGCACATGCGTGTGTAAAAATACATATATGCATCTGTATGTGTGCATATGTATGTGTGTGCATGTGTATGTGTGTATAGTGCATGTATACATACATTCAGGCATGCATACATGCATATGTACATGCATGTGTGTGCATGTATGTGTGTATATAATGTGTGTGTTTTTCTGAACTAGCCAAGGAAGTTGCAGACATATTGCCACTGTGCTCCTAAGTAAATTACTTAAACGTGCATGGTCTAGGAAACTGCTCTGCCCTGCTCTTCTGAGACCATTGGTGGGCAGAGCAGCGTGAGATGGACCAGCCTGCTGGGTCTGACCCAGAAGCTGCACAGTTAGCTGCAGAAACAAGTCACAGATCATTTAGTGGAGCTGTTCAGGGGCTTTGCAGACACCCGCCACCACCGCGCTCTCGCCCTTCAGGGAGAAGTGAGTCCAGAGCGGAGCTGGGGGCGGGAGGCCAGCGGTGTTGGCTCTGGCTGGTCTCCGTGTGCAGCGTCCACCTCAGGGGCTCTGGGGGGCTTTACAGTTCTGGACAGGGCCACGCTCAGCCTCTGCCTCCACTCTCTGCCGGCCCTTCCAGGCTGAAGATGACACACAAGACAGACGCAAACCCCTCACTTTCCTGCATAGAATGTCACTGGCCCTCAGGTGTGGCACAGCACTGGGGGCCCCTCCCTCACCTGGGGGTCCATGTGAGACACAGCTGATGGCCCCTCACTCACCTGAGACTCAGGTGGGACACAGCACTGGGGGCCCCTCCCTCACCTGGGGCCCAGGTGGGACAGCACTGGGGGCCCCTCCCTCACCTGGGTGTAGGTACAGGCAGGAGGCCTTTGCTGTGGCAGGGGCGTTTGGGTCCCTTAGCGGGTACAGGAGCGAGGCATGCAGGTGCAGTGCGGGTGGCTGTGGGGTGGCTGATGCTCCAGACCTGGCCGTGCTGGGAGGAGCCTCAGAGGGTGGTGCGGTGGGTGACACAGGTGTCCTCGAGGGGCTCGGGCAGACCAGCTGCCGGGTCTCCTGAGGTCACCTCGGTCACGCCTGACATACAGGTGCCAGTTGCTTCATAGAGACTGTTCCTATGTGACCAGATGCCCTCAATTTCAACTAGGATTAGAGCCGTCAACAGCTGACGTGCCCCTTTGTGTTCCCGTGTTAGACTGTAGGACCAGGGGACAGTTCAACGTGTTTTCGTACCATTTCCGAGGCAGACGTTCCCTTGAATTCAGCTACCAGGAGGACAAGCCCACCAGGAAGCCCCGACCACGGAAGACACTGAGGTACGGTCGTCTCACAGGGCAAGACCGTGTGGGAGGGGCCTGCACTGTGGGACCTGGGGTAGGACCACAGCGCAGGGACATCCTGGGGCCCAGGGGATGGGCGTCCTGCTCAGCGTACCCACCCCTTGGACAGCTATTTGAACGCGGGTAAACCAAGTTCGCTAGTTACCTGCCCGGGTTATATTTTGGCCCCTCCCCCTCTGGCAGTGCTGGGGGACACGGCACACGTCTCGGCAACGCCACCTCCACCTTCAGCGAGCACGCGAAGGGACCAGGGACAAATGACTTCAGAGAGTTTGTCCTGGAAATGCAGAAGACCATCACAGACCTCAGAAAACAGGTAGGGGCCGGCGGCGTCTTTCCCTCCAGAGGAGTTCCAGCCACACACGTCCTGCCTGCAGGCGTGGCCGACGCTGGGCCCCAGGAGGCCCTGTCTGACGCCGGGCTCTTCCCTTGGGCTTGCTGTGGCTGGGCCGCCTGGTTCTGTGGTCCTCGGGTTTTCCTGAGGGGACACCCGGGCAGTGGGTTCTCGGTGTCACCGGCGAGGGGCTGCTGCAGGAATGCTGGCCGCCAGACAGGACGTGGCGGGAACTCGGGACGGGTGTTGCAGGGGAGCTCACGCCTGGCCAGGGAGGGGTCGCAGGTGTGTTGCGGTCCATCCTCCGTCCATCTGCTCGGGTGTCGGGTGTGAGGAAGGCCCCGGTGTCTGCCATGGGGCAGCAGGGACAGTCAAGCCAGCTCTTCGCCGAGCTCTGCAGAGGTTTTGCGGAAGAGGAATCCCCTGCTCGCGGTCCCTTCCGTGGAACTCACGCAGCTCTGCCTGGCGCTGTGTGGGCGCCGTCCCAGAGAGGCAGACAAACCTGGCCGACCCTCGGGGTCGTGGGGGCTGTGGGTGTCCTGGGAACCTGGGGGTCGGTCAGGGCAGACGTCCTGATGGTGACCCTGAACAGTCCGATGGCCCGTGGGGGCACGTTGGGGACAGCCGAGCGGAGGCAAGAGTAGCACTGGATGCCCCACCTGTGCCCGCCGTCCTGATTCCACCCACGGACGGGCAGGTGCCCGGGCAGCGGTGCTGGGGCTGAGGGACGTGGCACATCCACTGTGATTCTGCAGCCGGTGCAGCTCAGGAGGCCGCGTGCAGCCATGTCGTCCCCTCACTGCCTGGGTGGCCGCTCGCGAGCTGTAGATTATCTGCTTATGCCATGGCCACGTGGGCACACGTGGGCAGAGGCGGCTCCGCTTTCCTGCCTGTGTGTCACCGCCGGTCATCCTGGCAGGGGGCACAGACGGGCCCGGCTGGTGCTCCTGGCTCCGGCCCCTGCTCCAGGTGCCTCGGGGACCCTTCATCTTTCTCTTCACGGTTTCAAGATTTGGTAATTTAAGTACCGGTCTGCTAACCAGTGATTCCTGGGGAAAGACAGTTTGCCCTCCTTCAGCCGCAGAGTCACAGCCAGAGGACACGGTGACTTGAGGCCACAGAGCTGCGTGGTACCTGCTCAGCCAGAGGCCCTGGGCTCGGTGGGCTGGGGCCGCGTGTTTCAGCTGCGATTAAAGACGTTTTAATTGAAGGGAAACGTCGAGGTTTAAGTTATTCACGGCCATTGTCGTCCCTCCCAGGTAAAGCAGGTGCCTTCCCTGCAGCCACACGGGCTTCGTGCGAAGGTTCGTTAGAAGAATTGGGACACGCGTGTGAATGACGTATGTCCATCCCAGGTCTCATTAGCAGTTAGTTTAGGTTCTGTGACAAGGGACAGAAAACCCAACGTAGGAATGGTCCCACTGAGGTCTGAGTTCACGTTGTCTCAGGTGAGTCGGGAGGTGGCATTCCAGGCTGCCGGGCCCTCCACGGCTCAGGGCCCAGGTGCCGCCGGCCGCTCTCCTGTGTGGCCTCTGTTTCTAAGGCCACCTCTGGCCCCGGGGCTCCCGGCAACCATCACCTTGTCCCAGCTCCGCCAGCAAGATGCAGGATAGGTGTGAGGAGGGCGAGCCTCTCCGGGGACTTGCCGGTGGCTGCTGCTACCGTCGTGAGGTCCCTGGCCACACCTGGGACACCTGGACTCGGGAAGGTCGTCTCTATTCTTGGGGCCACGCTCCCCCATAAACCCAGCGGTTTTATTACCAGGAAAATAAGGAAGGTCTGATTCTGGCCTTGTGAGTCATGGTCCTTCCTTCGGAAACGTAAGCGCAGAATATTTTTGTCACCTGACTGATTCTTGCTCTCACGATTCTTTGCGAATTCCTCCTCTGTTTCCAAGGCGCTTCCGTGACAGCTCAGTGGTCAACCCGCTTGTCCTAGAGCTTCCGTACGGCCGTCTCCTGCCTGTCAGTGAACTTGAGATTCCACAGTCGTTTTCTAGAAACACTCGTCTCAGACGTGGTTTATTTTAAGGCATCGTTTCAAGGGAAGGAGCATCGTCAACGCAGGAGCTGAGCTGTGACTCTGAACTGACCGTGAGTGTTTCTTGCAGATAAAGAAACTTGAATCCCGGCTCAGCGCCACGGAGTGCGTGGACGCCAATGGCGAGCCTCACGCCAACCACGCCAAGTGGAAGACGGACGCGTGCACCCTGTGCGAGTGCAGGGTGAGTGGGGGTCGTCTCCACGCCCATTACACCCGGGACTGGGCCAGGGCGGCACGTCGGGAGGCGGATAGCAGGGACGGTGGCCCAGTCTGGGGTCCCTCCGGAGAGGGCGTGACAGTGTCCTGGGCTGGGCGGGTTTGGGAAGGACAGGCCAGGGGAGAGGACGGCCGCGTCCCCTCCCACTCCTGTCTGACCCGGCCTGCCCCCGGGGGAGGGGAGGGTGTGCCAACCTCCTCGGTTTACAGGATCCGCAGGGGAGGTCACACTGTGCACACGGCCCCGGCGGCGCAGGGCAGGAGGGACCCAGGGCGAGACCCGGTGCTGTGCCCGCCCCACGGCCCTCCCGGCACTGACGGCCCGTCTGTCCCCTCCAGGACGGGCAGGTCACCTGCTTCGTGGAAGCGTGCCCGCCTGCTGCCTGCCCGGCGCCCGTGAGAGTCGCAGGAGCCTGCTGCCCGGTCTGCTCACAGACAGCCGCGGAGGACACGCCTTAGCTCGCCGGCTCCGCGGGGTTTGTCCGCCGCGCCATCGTGAGGTCGGAGGCCGAGACGGGCAGCTGCAGACCAAAGAAACACCAGAACTCGAGCATTTCACGACAACGTCCGGCCGGTGCTGTCACGGAGCGTGGGGCGGGGGCTGCTGGCCGGGGGCCCCCTGGGGAGGGAGCGGAGCGCGTGCCCGGGCGCCAGGCAGACACGCGTCCTAACGTCACGTTAGGTTTCTCAGGTTTTTATTTAATTCTTTTAAGATGAGAAATTGGTGCTACTATTAAATTGCACAGTTAAATCGTTTAGGCTCCTAAATTGATTTCACCTGACAACACCGTTTCTTTTTCAACAAAGCAGGTACCTCCAAATTGCAGTGCCGCCGGTCTGACCCTGCAGGTGTGTCCTCGCGGGTGGGGGTGGGCGCAGAGCCGCAGGCAGGTGGGGCCGCCCTCTGGGCTCTGTAGGGTCTCAGCTCCTCGGCGTCTGAGTGTGGGACGGACATGCCCCGCGCAGTCACAGACCCTGTGGGTCTGCTCCAGCGACTTCCACGCATGACGGTGACATTAGCAAGCCGCACTTAGAGACAGGTTTGTTTTCCCGCGTAGCTGCGTCCGTACTGCCCGGCTGTGAACCGAATGTGAAAATCCTCCCCTGCCTGTGTCTGACGACACCGACACCCACTGAGGGCCCAGCCGCCTGCGCTGGCTCGGTCGGCGGCGGGCTCTGGCTTTGTCCCCGTTCCGGAGGCTCCGTTCCTGGCCAGAGCTCCGGGAACGGCTCATTCTCCCCAGGGGCGGGAGGAATTCCAATGTCTGGAGTTTTCTAACTTCAGGTGTGTGAGTGTGTTAAAAAGAAAATGAATCCCTGTACCTCAATTATATTTTTAAATGCGTGATGTTTTATGAAAATTCACCCATTTTTTTAGGTATTAGATGGGACACAAAAACCATTTCCACCGTGCAAAAGAAGTGCTTTTAGATTTCAGTGACGAGCAACTGTCAAACCTCATGGGCTCCCTCTTTTTAACTAATTGACCAAAACCTTCCATTTTATTCTAAATACGGAGGGATCTGTGTTAGGAGAAATGTTTCCCTGAACGCTGAATTTCGGTTCAGCGCACACTGACCCCGGTGCCCACCAAGTGCCGGGCACTGAGATGGGAACACAGGGGCGGCCTGGCCTCCTAGAGCCCCCGGTCCAGGTGGCGGAGGAGGAAGACTTGAGGTCACGGGAGGTTGCAGTTCCGGGTGGCGGGTGTCCAAAGTTGGTGGCATGATGTGGAGACTATCGGGAGCGAGGTCCCGTGCAGCCTGCCGCGTGGTGGGCACAGGCCGCGTCTGGTGCGATTTGCACACGACCCGTGTTCTAGCACGAGCGTCCTTCCCACCGGCAGAGACACCCGGCACCTTCCTGCTGGAGACCCGCATCCGCGGGGCTGTGGGCAGCCTTCCGGCCGCGAGAGTATTCCCAGGGCTTCACGGGGTCTGCTGTGTAAAAACGGATATCTTGGCCCTGCATTTTCATGTTACTAACTGATGAACTAGAACGGCTGGTGTTCCGCGGCGCAGGGGCTTGTTTCGAAATATCGAGTCACTTGTAGTGATCGAATCTCAGGACAGATTTCTGTAAAATAGGAAATGGGCGTGTTTGTCTCAAAGCTGGTGATCACGTAAGTCGCTCAGGTATACAGACGGCAGCGGCTCTCCGTTCTGGGAGTGTCCTGCTGTCCCGTAAGTGCCTTCGGACACGGGCGTCACCTCGCTGCTGGGTGGACGCGTTGCAGCAGACCTGGCCGGGCGGGTGTCGCGGGACACCTTCCCTAAGCTGAAGGGCGGGGAGCCGGCTGCAATTCACGGAGAAATCTGTAATTCAAACCGAAATGTCTGCGGAATCACCAGTTTGATACTGTACGTTACCCAAAACGGCGTGGCGCCCGAGCGAACGCTCCCTGGCAGCCGCTGCGGAGACAGCTGTCAGCCGAAGCCGAGTGTGCACATTTATTCACCTTTCTAACTGCTGCCGACGGCCAGATGCCTTTTTCCAATCATTATATTCAGTACTTTACCAAAGAAATGTTTGCACTGTGTAACGATGCCTGTCCGTTCAAATAAATGGGCCACATTTTCAAAAGGAGATTGGCTTTTTTTTTTTTTTTTTGCCTTAAACTGAGAAATGAAGCCAAAACTTGTTCTCCAGGTGAGGTCAGAGCGTGAGAAAGAAAGGGGGTGGTCCCTGGGAAGAAGCCCAAGAGCTGAACTGGGCACTAAAGATTTCATATGAAAAAGGTGAAAAAAGAAGAGCATTATTCTAAATGGTCTGCCTGTTTCCAAGTAGTCAGGATACTTTACCTGGACTGAGTTTTTTTTTTTTTTTTAAATCTCGGGCAGGTGGGAGTT
>RJWJ010015039.1:0-36876 GCA_004363605.1 Indri indri | reverse complement strand
TGCTTAAGATTGCTTTGGCTATTCGGGCTGTTTTCTGGTTCCGAACAAAGCATAGATTTATTTTTTCTCAATCTGTGAAATATGATGTTTGTATTTTGACAGGAATTGCATTGAATCTGTAAATCACTTTGGGTGGTATAGACATTTTAACAATGTTGATTCTACTGATCCATGACCATGATATGTTTTCCCATTTGTTTGTTTCTTCTGTGATTTCTTTCCTCAGTGTTTTTTGGTTCTCTTTGTAGAGATCTTTCACCTCTTTGGTTAAGTATATTCCTAGGTATTTTATTTTCTTTGTAGCTATTATAAATAGTATAGAGTCTTTGATTTGACTCTCAGATTGACTATTATTGGTGTATAGGAATGATACTGATTTGTGTACATTGATTTTGTAACCTGAGACTTTACTGAATTTATTTATCAATTCCAGGAGTCTCTTGGAGGAGTCTTTAGACACTGTTAGCAAAACCCAATAGTTGTCTTCCTCTTTCCTGATTTGGATACCTTTTTTTTTCTTTCTCTTGCTTGATTGCTATAGCTAGGACTTCTAGCACCATGTTGAATAGAAGTGGTGACAGTGGCACCGTTGCCTTGTTCTGAGCGGGAATGCTTTCAACTTTTCCCCATTCAGTATGATGTTGGCTTTGGGTTTGTCATACATGGCTTTTATAATCTCTATGCCTAGTTTGTTGAGGGTTTTTTATCATGAAAGAGTGCTGAATTTTGTCAAATGCTTTTTCTGCATCTATTGAGACGATCATATGGTCTTGTTTTTGCTTCTGTTTATATGGTGAATCACATTTATTGATTTTTGTATGTTGAAACTTTCCTTGAATCCCTCAGATAAAGCCACTTGGTCATGGTGAATTTTTTTTTTTTTTATATGCCGTTGAATTCGGTTTGCTAGTATTTTATTGAGGATATTTTCATCTATATTCATTGGGGATATTGATCTGTAGTTTTCTTTTTTTGTTGTGTGCTTTATTGGCTTTGGTATGAAGATGATACTGACTTCATAAAATGAGTTGGGGAAGATTTTCTCCTCAATGTTAGGGAATAATTTCTGCAGTATGAATACCAGTTCTTCTTTGTAGGTCTGGTAAATTTGGGCCGTGAATCCATCTGTTCTGGGGCTTTATTTTTTTGGAAGATTTTTTTTTTTTCTTTTTGAAAAGTCTCACTCTTATCCTCCTTACTAGAGTACAGTGGCATCATAATAGCTCACTGCAACCTTAAATTCCTGTGCTCAAGTGATCCTCCTGCCTTAGCCTTCCAAGTAGCTGGGACTACAGCCATACACCACTGCATCTGGCTAATTTTTTCTGGTTTTAATAGAGATGGGGTCTCAATCTTGCTCAGGTTGGTCTCTAACTCCTAAGCTCAAACAATCCTCCCATCCCAGCCTCCCAGAATGCTAGGATTAAAGGTGTGAACCACTGCACCTGGCTGAAAGATTTGTTATTAGTGCTTCAATATGACTGCACTTTTCTGGTTTGTTCAGTTCTATTTCCTCCTGATTGTTGAGAGGTTGTGTGTTTCTAAGAATTTTTCCATTTCCTCTACATTTTTTAGTTTATGTGTATAGAGATTTTCATAGCATTCATAGATGATATTTTGTATTTGCGTGGTATCAGTTGTAATAATTCATTTTTCATTTCAGATTGAGTTTATTTGGGTCTTTTCTATTCCTGGTTAAACTAGCAAGAGGTCTATCAATTTTATTTAGCTTTTCAAAGAACCAACTTTTGGTTCCCTTGATTCTTTGTGTTGTTCTCTTGTTCACTTGTTTTATTCCATTTCATTTAGCTCTGCTCTGACCTTACTTATTTCTTTTATTATGCTGGCTTTGGGTTTAGTTTGCTCTCCCTTTTCTGGTTTCTTGAGATGTGACATTAGATTCTTAATTTATGATCTTTCTATCTTTTAGATGTAGGCATTTAAGACTATGAATTTTACCCTTATGTCTCCTCTTGCTGAATCCCATAAATTTTGATAGCTTGTGTCCCCTCTGTCATTCAGTTACAGGAATCTTTTAATTTCCATCTTAATTTCATTATTGACCCAATAATCATTCAGCAGCAGGCTGTTTAATTCCAATGATTTTATGTGGAATTATATGTTTCTTTTGGAGTTAATTTCTAGTTTCATTCCACTGTGGTCTGAGAAGATACATGGTATGATTTCTATTTTTTTGAATTTGTTAAGACACGTTTTGTGGCCTAAGATATGACCAAACTTGGAGAATGTTCCATGTGCTGATGAGAAGAGTGTACATTCAGTAGTTTGGGGGTAAAATGTTCTGTAAATGTCTGTTAAGACCATTTGGACCATTTATTCTAGAGTCCGGTTTAAGTCCAATATTTCTTTACTTATTTTAGGCTTGAATGATCTGTCCAGTTGTGTCAGTGGGTTATTGAAGTCCCCAGCAATTACAATGCTGCTGTTTATCTCTGCTTAGGTCTAATAGAATTTGCTTTATGAATCTGGATGCTCCTGTGTTAAATGTGTGGATATTTAGGATTGTTATGCCTTCTTGTTAAATTGTTCCCTTTGCCATTATATAATGACCATCTTTGTCTTTCTTCACTATTGTTGATTTAAAGTCAATTTTATCTGATATGTGAATGGCTACATCTGCTTTCTTATGATTCCCTGTTTGCATGGAATATATTTCCATCCCTTCACCTTGAGTCTAGATGAGTCCTTGTGGGTTGGATTTATTTCCTGAAGACAGCAGATAATTGAATTGTATTTTTTCATACATTCAGCCAGCCTTTGTCTCCTGAGTGCAGCATTCAAACCATTCACATTGATTGACAAAATTGATATGGGGGATGATGCTGTTTTGCTCATCCTGTTGGGTAGTACCTTATTGCTTTGTTTTACCTCCTGTGCTATTGTTTTATATGCACTCTGAGCTTTTGCTTGTGGGTGGTTGTACACTGGTGGGTGTATATGTTGCTGATCCATGTATAATGTAGTTCTGAGTATTTCCTGCAGGGCGAGTCTGGTCTTGACAGATTCTCCCAGTGTTTTCTTCTCTCAAAAAGCTTTTATTTATCCTTCATATATGAAACTTACTTTTGCAGTATACAAAATTCTGGGCTGGCAATTGTTCTAAGACCTAAGATGGGACCCCAATCCCTGTTAGCTTGTAAGGTCTCAGTTGAGAAGTCTGCAATTAGCCTAATGGGTTTTCCTTTGTAAGTTACCTGATGTTTTCACCTCATGGCTCTCAGGAGTTCCTCCTTCATTCTGACTTTGGCCAGTCTGATGACTATATGTCTTAGTGATTGACTATTTGCAATGAATCTCCCAGGTGTTCATTAAGTTTCATTTACATGGATGTCTAAATCTCTAGCAAGACCAGGAAGTTTTCCTTAATTATTCCCTGAGATATATTTTCTAGCCCTTGAGCATTTTCTTCTTCACCCTCAGGGATGCTTATGATTCTTATATTTGGCCAAATTACACAATCCCAAATTTCTTATAGGCTTTGTTCATTCCTCTTAATTCTTCGTTCTTTATTTTTGACTGAGTTAATTCAAAGGAGTTGCCTTCAAGCTCTGAGATTCTATTTTTTGCCTGGACTAGTCTATTCTTAAAACTTTCCACTGTTTTGTATTTCCTTAAATCAATTTTTTATTTCCAGAAGTTCTATTTGCTTTTTCTTTAATATGTCAATCTCTTAAGTAAATTTTTATCATTTTCTCAATTACTTTTGTGGTCTCTTTGGGTTGATTTTCTGTATTCCTTTGGATATCATCGAGCTTCCCTACAATCAATACTTCAAATTTTTTATTGGTAATTTAATATTTTCATTTTAGTCTGTATCCATTGCTAGAGAGCTGGTGTTCCCTTTTGGACTTGTCCTTTTGCTCTGATTTTTCATATATCCAGAGTTTTTTACTGATTCCTTCTCATCCTGAGCAGCTGTCACTTGCTTCTTATTTTTGGATTTTCTTTTGTTTAGACAGGGCTTTTTTCCCCTCAATCATAAAGGTGTGTCTGTAGCATACGTTGGGGAAGAACCTTTGCCTTTGCTTGTGGGTACTTTGATGGTAGTCTAGGTTCTGGATGGATGCCACTCCTCCTACTCTTTTTGCTGGACTCCAAGCCTCTTAGGGATTGATCTCTACCAATATCTTGCTCCTTCTTGTTCTACTTATCTGCAACTTCTTCTTATGAAATCTCTGGTGGGTTCTGGAACTTCTCCTTCAGAATTACAACCAAACTATATTTGTGTTGTTTTTTTTTTTTTTTCTGTTTCATCTAAAACTTTTCTTTCTTTCTGAGACAATCTCACTGCTGGTGTCTCTGGTTAGCAATCTTGTCTCCCCTGTCTCAAACTTTCAAATGGTCAAGACATTAGAAAATCACATGCGTGGCTTCAGGAAAGCAAAAAGAATTATTTCTATTCTATTCTTTGGTTGGAGGAATGGTCAATATTAATGAAATGATTCTTTTTAAATTAACTGTGTCTGGTGGGCTAAAAATATAATTTTTGGGAGGGCGTGTGGAAATTATTCTGCCCAAACTTTACTCCTGTTGGAGAACTAACTTATAAAGTACCTGAATGGGAAAGAAGGCCATTTGCTATTTTGTCTTGTATTAGCTTGTTTTAATATTATTACTTTCAGTAGTTTTGTCAGAAAAACAACCACCTCCCCCTCAGTATCAGAAAGACCTTTCCAGAAGGCCAGTACCAAGGAAAGGAGAATGTGTTCACAGATCAAGAGGTATATATATATCACTGGCACTACCTAGATTTCTTCACTCAAGCCTGTTGCTAATCTCTCCATACCCTCCTCCATGCAGCATCAGAATGCACTTGCTTGATTACCAAGGGCAATTCCTAGCCCACTATAAAGAATGATTCCATTTGTGAGCAGAAGGCACAGGGCCTTTCACTGGGGAAATACTGAGAGTTGTCAGTCTCTAACACAGGAATTCTCAGTGGAGAAATGAATAGTATTCTCAATCTTCTTGGGAAGGAATCAGAATGAGAAACAACTCAGCAGCAAGCATGGACCATTTTCTTTTTATTTTCTTTTCCAAAGCAAAATATTCATTCTAAATATAGCTTAAAACTTATCAGTCCAGATTGGGTTTGTTTGTTGTTTTGTTTGTTTGTTTGTTTGTTTGTTTTTAAAAATACAGTCTTTTTATTTAATTTTTTAAACATTTTGTATCCTGGCATCATCATTATATGAGGAATTGGTAAATAGCTTAATTAATCCACATTCTTTTCATTCATAAGTTTATAAATTAGTGTTTTTTTTTTGTTTCCTTTTTCTACATGGCTTTAATTTTACAAATGGTCAAAATGGCTTTTTTTTCCCTTGGTACATGGATGGTTTTTATAATGCTTTAGTCAGAGCTATAAGTTTGCCCATCACCCAAATAAGGTTCATTGTACCTATTAGGTAGGTTTTTACCCTTCCTCTCCTCTTGTCTCTCCCCTTATTGATTTCCAATGATTTTTACTTTTGCCTGTGCCCATGCATGCCCATCAATTAGTTCCAAATTATTAGAGAGTACACGTGGTGTTTGTTTTTCCATTCTTGAGATACTTTACTTTAGGACAATGGTCTCCAGTTCCATCCAAATTGCTGCAAAATACATTCATTAATTTCTTTTTGTGGCTAAGGAGTACTCCATGGTGTGTATGTATATATGTGTGTATATATATACACATACATACATATATATATATACACATACATATATATATGTATAAAATTTTCTTATTAAACAAAAAAACAAGATGACTCAGAGTTTGGAGATAAAAGCCTGGATGAAGGAGCTAAGAGACACAGAAACTCACTCCCAGGAAGTAAAACCGGACCCTAGCTAGAACTGGAGATATGTGCCTCCTAGCTACATTTCAGAATTTGCTTGAGACTAGTCACTGCTCTGCACCACCTATACTTCCTGCCATCCCCCACATCCTCTTGAACAGGACTATCTATTGTGGTTATTCTATCCCTGTCTTACCACTGTATGTTGGGTGTATGGAGGGCAGTTAACTTATCTCTTTAGTTCACATATAGTCAGATTGAAAGGAACCATACTTGTCTCATCTTTACCTGGAACTGATTTGGATATCAAGATTCTAGACCTCAAGCTTCAGCTTAGTTCCAGATGGGCTGAGACTTTGAGACATCTTGGGAGGATGGAAATATATTTGCCAGTTGGTAAGAATGGTAATTATTATAGAATATTATGAGTACATTGGAAGAAGAGAGGGCAATTAGGAAGCTATTACAATACTCTAGTAAATATATACATATATATTATAATCCAAAATCTATATTTGTTTTATATATATATATACACACACATGCCCCTATATTAGGAAAATGTCAGTTGACCTAGCTTCAAGTTATACAGGAGGTAAAATTAATAAGTTTCGAAGACAAGAGTAAGGGTTGAAAAAAAGACAACATCATGGAATGACTCTTTTAAAGTTTATATCTTGCACGACTGAGTGGATAGTGATCCTAATTTACTGAGATATAAGATTTGGAAGGAAGAAGACAGTTATGGAGGAGAATGAGAGTTCAGTTTTAGATATTGAATTTGAGGTGTTCATGGAGCATTCAAGCAGAGATATCCAGAACATGGTTACATACATTGGTTTAAAGCTCAGGAAAGATCTGGGAGATAGATTCAAATTTTTATTCAAAGGCTTCATATAATAACTGAAACCGTGGAAATGGATGATACCTAGAAGTAGTGAATAAATGAATAAAGCCTAGAGCTGAATCCTGATAAATACCAGACTTAAGAGTAAGGCTAAGAAAGAGAAAGTAACAGTGGAGAATATAAATAAGCGGTCATATAATTAAGTGAAAAATTATAAGACTGTGATAACATGAAAGCAAAAATGTTCCATGAAAGTGAAAAGGGTAAAATCTCCTTACTCGCTGAGTAAGTGGGAGAAGATATGAATTGGAACACGGTTAGAGGAAACAACACTGTGTAGGAGGACAAATAAATTTTCCATGCAGTAACACAATAGAATTGGAGAGGTATTGGTAAATTTATCTGATAGTTTTTACTTTCTCCATGAAACAAGTGTTAAAGTAAATTAAAATGGAGACGGCTTAAAGAATCCCTGAGAAGACAAATACATTTAGGGTTCATAAGTGCCTCAACCTTGCTTGATTTGCAAACATAAGTGAAACTTGAGCTATTTCTTGTAAATGCCTGTATTAAAGAAAAACAGAATTTAAGCTTAACTAATCAGAAGCAACCAACCAAAGTTTAATTATATAACTAGGGACTTTCCAACAGGATAGACAAAATAAAGCTACTGTGTAATTGTAGATAATCAAATATTTTCTTTGCTTTACCTCTGTGTTGATTCTACAAAAGCCTCCCTCCTGCCTTCTCTCAGTGGAGTCCCTGAACCACTTCTGGTTTGGAGTTCCCCAATTCATGAATTGCTGTTTCCTCAAAAAACTACTTAAAAATTGTATTGTCTCTCAGTTTACCTTTTTAACATGAGGATCGTTGTTATATATTGACAATAACAGAGATTGGCAGGGATAAAGTTTGAGAATTACAGACAATTTAACATAGTTGCTAGAGCAAACTAGAGAGAGCCAACCAACTAGAAGACTGTGGAGAGCATTTGAGAGTCCAGTTGAGATCAGAGAGCATAAATGTATACTTCACCCCTCTGCCATGGAGAATAAGAAGCATAGATGATATTTAGCAACAGGGATATCAATGTAAACTTGCAAGGGCAGTTTCAGTGGAATGTGAGAGCAGATATTATGGTTAGGCATGTAAGCTCTGGAACCTGATTTTGGGGCTCATGGCTAGTTCCAAATTGTCCAGTTGTATGACTTTAAGCAAGAATTGTAACTATATTTTCCTTCAGTTTTTTCATATATATAATGAGAAAACACAAAACCTGCCTATGAAGTTGTGAGAATTAAACTAGACACTACATGTAAGAGATCAGGGGACATGGAGTTCAACTTTTAGATTCAAATTTTGATTGAGTTTCAATAACTGACTGAATAGCTGAGTTTGACGGAAAGATAGAAAGTTATAGTCAGAAAGCTAGGAGTAGAAATTGATTGTATCAAAAGCAAAGGCTTTCCAAGTGTTTGCAAAGTCTGAGGTGTGGTCCTGGGAGAGGGTAGCTGAAGGGAGAGAAGGGAAAGGATGTTGGAAGCAAGGATGTGAACAACACTGGATGTAATATCTACTCATGATTCTGCAGTCAATGAGGAGGATATCAGGATCTGTATGCATATGAACAAAGGAGAATGCAAACACATTGTTTCTAAAAAAGCAAACTGGGTGCTTAAAAAAATTACTTAAAATATCAATGCTAAAATTTATTATGATTTTAATAATTAATACCATTGTACCTTTGGGTTAATATGTTTTACCACAGGTGCTTTGTAAATATTTTATAGATTCTAAATTTTTAATTAATCTATTTCTCTACTCAGCCTATGAAGAATACTTTTAAATCCTTGAGAATTAAATCTCTGGCCTTGCCTAACAACTTATTGAAAAGCTTTGCTTTTATGGCTAGGAATTTCTTCTGTATACTTTTATTTATTTACACATATTTATTGAGAGCTTATTATGTGCCAGTATTATTCCAGGTGCTAGGCATACATCAGATAACAAATCAAAAAATATCTCTGTCCTTTGGAACTCCTTCCAAACAGAGGAGATAAACAATCATAAAAATAACAAAGAAATGTATAAACTTTTAGAAGATGATAAGTGCTATGAAAAAGTAACACACAGAGCAGAGTAAGAATTCAGATGTGGGGATGGGCGGGTTAATATAGTTTTTAAATGGGATGGCCCAGGTGAGCTTCATTGAGAAGATGCCATTTGAGCAGATACTTGAAGAGATCTTGCAGCATTCAGAAGACCCAGCTAATTAGACGGTCTTGCACTTTATTGATAAAAATTTTTTGGCATGCCACAATGTCAAATTTTATTTGAGGAATGACACCTACATATATAAATGTCCTCCTTTTCTTTTTGATATATTTCTTATTCCTTACGTTCTTCACTTTACTTTGGATAATCTTGATATAACTGGCATATGAAAATAAGGAATGCTGATTAAATGTCTATCTCGATTAGCTAGAAATATATTATACAGATTCATATGTAGAATAATTCAAACCCCATTTTTTTTCATTTTCTACTCTACTGAAGCCTAGAAGAAAATGATTCTTGAACTTGCAAACTAAAATGCATTCTCAATTTTTTGATGTAAATGTTAAATAAAACCATATTACCTAAAACAAGGATTTCATATGAACCAAAGCCCATGCTACATATTTGCTGATGACAGAATTGGTAATCTCATAACATTTTTAGTAATTCATTTTAAAGTATATCTGGAATATGCAGTACAAATCAAATACTTATTCCTTATTTAATTTTGTTTAAGTTTTTCTGTTTTGTTTTCTTCTGAACCACATATGTTTACCAGATACTTTTTAGAAATTAAAAGTCATCCAAAAACATACACTGGGGAAAAGAATCTTTTTTCAATAAATGGTGCTGGGAAAACTGGATAGCTACATGCAGAAGATTGAAACTGGACCCCCACCTCTCACTTCTCACAAAAATCAATTCAAGATGGATAACAGACCTAAACCTAAGGCATGAAACCTTAAGAATTCTAAATGAAGATGTTGGGAAGACAATTTCAGACATCAGCCTAGGCAAGGAATTCTTGAAGAACCCCAAAGCAATCGCCGCAGCAACAAAATAAATAAGTGGGATCTAATCAAATTAAAAAGCTACTGCACTGCCAAGGAAACTATCATTAGAGTGAATAGACAGCCCACAGAATGGGAAAAAATACTTGCTCTCTACACATCTGATAAAGGGCTGATAACCAGAATCTATCTGGAACTCAAAAAAATCAATAAGAAAAAATCAAACAACCCCATCAACAAATGGGCAAAGGAAATGAACAGAAACTTTTCAAAAGAAGACAGAATAATGGCCAAAAAACATATAAAAAAAATGCTCAACATCTCTAATCATTAGAGAAATGCAAATCAAAACCACAATGAGAGATCACCTAACCCCAGTGAGATTGGCCTCTATCAAAAAAATCCCAAAACAACAAATGCTGGTGAGGACGTGGAGAGACAGGAACACTCTTACACTGCTGGTGGGACTGCAAATTAGTGCAACCTCTGTGGAAAAGAATCTGGAGATACCTCAGAGAGCTAAAAATAGAAATTCCATTCTATCCAGCAATAGCACTATTAGGCATCTACCCAAAAGAGCACAAAACATTCTATGATAAAGACATCTGCACCCAAATGTTTATGGCAGCACAATTCACTATTGCAAGGATGTGGAAACAACCCAAGTGCCTGTCAATCCATGAGTGGATTATTAAAATTTGGTATATGTTTACAATGGAATATTAATCATAAGAAACGACAGTGATCTAGAACCTCTTATACTTTCCTGGATTAAATTTAAGCCCATTATCCAAAGTGAGGCACCACAAGAGCAAAAGAACGGGCTCCACTTGTACTCGCCATCAAATTGGTACTAACTGATCAACACTAGGGTGATCACATGGCAGAAATACTCTCTAGGGATTAGGGGGATGGGTGGCAGTAAATCCACAACTAAAGGACACGGGAGCACTGTAGGCGGGGAAGGGCATGCCTTTAACACGCACTTGGGTGAGGCAAATACATAAAATGTAACCATAATGTTTGTACCCTCACAATACCCTGGAACAAAAAAAAAATAAGTGAGAACTAAGGCAGTTCTAGACGCTTCTAGATGGCAACTTCAGGCATGTCCTCATATAGGATTACTGGTCAAGGTGCCACCACCAGGAATAAATGAACTCCAGAATTTTTAATCTCCTGAAAATGCAAATCCTTGGAGAGGAGCATTCTATTTGCCAACCTGGATCCCACCTTCACCCCTAGGGTGGGGGAAGGCACAGTATCTGCTTTTCAATCACACCAGACTCTACCTTATGGGGGGAGAGATGTACATCCCCAAAAGGAAATCAGAGGGTTTGTGGGAAGGAATGGATGATGGACAGCTTGGGGGAAAAAAAAAAAAGTCCACTTTAGTGGGATTAGGAGTGACTTTTTTCTCCTTTTCAATTATTTTCTTTGTTTGCCAGGTTGCTTATAGTGATAATAGATTATTTTTATCAAGGTAAAAAAACAAAAAGAAGAAGAAGAAGAAGAAATTGAAAGTCACCATACTGTACACTAAAAGAGTTGTGAAATTCTTAACAGGAAGAAAAGAAAGAATGTGGTTTAAGCAATTAAAATTTTGATAAGAAGCACATGTATTTTTATTATTTTAAATAATTTTGTCATGAAATATTAATTGCATACTTTCTGGACCTAAATCTAGTTTTAGCTAATTTAGAAAAATCATTAGAAACAAATCCAGATATATTTGATGACCTCCCAATAGCATTAGTTCCTTTTTCTTTTTATTTGTGACTCTTCTTCCTGTTGTTCCAATTCCTGTGAGTTCAGATTATTTGTGCACAAATAGCCTTTTTTTTCCCCTGTAAAAATAAGACCATTACATTCACAGTATTCTGCAGCTTGCTTTCCTCATTTCCATTTCACACATCCTCCCTTTAACTTCTTAATAAATTAACTAATAAATAACATACACAAGTTAAAAAATATTCATACTGCACAATTTAAGGTACAATAAAATAGTAAGAGACTTCCATTTTGCAAACCCGATTTCTATCCAAGGCACAGGCACGATTAAAAATTTTTATTAATATTTTAAGTTGAAATTGAATAATATAGAAAATATATAAGACTATGTCATTTTCTAAAAGTGGGAGTATATCATACTCTTTTGCACTTTAATTTCTCCTGCAGATATCACTTATTGAACTATGAAATGATATTCATATTAGTGTTGCTTATAATATGGAAACAAAGCCAAGGCATCAAGTTATATTTAAATAAATTATAATAATGGTCATAAATGAAAAAATATGCAGTCATTAAAGTAAAGCAGATGTTTTTGTGCCAGACCTCAAAGGTTTCTGTGATATATTGTCAAGTAAAATCTATTCACCAATGTTTATTATCACCTAGGTTTATTAAGGCTTCAGTTTTATTTTTAAATTTAAAAAGAATTGGTAATATAATTGTTTACCCCAGAGAACTAGCATCTGTCCCAATATCACATATCAATAATTATTTGAAATCTAATTTTATCATGTGTGAAATTCTCATATGAAATTGAGTCTATATTTTTACTACTATATTTTATTCTATTTTTCTGTCCCTGAAAAACATGGAAAATTATTTTAAGCACTGTAACTTTTCCAAATGAACTTTAAAATCAATTTTTCAAATTTTTATAAAAATGACCTTTTTTGTTGGAATTATTTCTAATCGATGAATTAACTTAGAGAGATTTGACACATTTACAAGACATTTCTCAAACCAAGAACAAAGTATTTCTACTTAGACAAGGTTTCCTTTATAGAAAGTACATAAGTAAAGTTAAAATATTCTTTATTTAGATCCCTTATATTTCTTCTTAAATTCATTAAAATATATTTTATCTTTTATTATTTGAAATGAGATATCATCTTATATTTTCTAATGCATTTTTGTTTGGGTTTATGAATGCTATTGTTTTTTTAATTTATTTTTCAGATAAAAAATTGTATATAGTTATGGTTTATAAAAAGATGTTTTGAAACATTGTGGAATGGCTAAATAAAGCTAATTAACATATGCATTACTTCACATACTTATTTTATAGCGTCACTTAAAATCTACTCTCTGAAATTTTCAATTATATAATATATTGTTATTAGGCTATTAATTTTTATATCAACTCTGTAATCAGTAATTTTAGTGAAATATCTTTTCTTTCATATCATTTATCATTTAAGACTAATGGATTTGGGTTTTCCTGGTAAATATTATATCAACTGCAAATAATAATGAATTTGCCACTTCTTTTTCAATACTTACACTTTGCCCTGGTCTAATCTAATCTTATTGATTAGAATTGATTAGAATGATATTATTGCATAGAGATAACCATGAATGGCATTTCTTTTACTAGATTTCAATGGAAGTGAATGCAATGCTTCATCACTGAAGGTGACCTTGATTTTTAGTTTTAAATAACCTATTTCTTTTCAATTGAACAGATTTTTCAAAATGAAAAAATGAATAAAAATTCATTTTTATTCAGCATTTCTGGATGTGAATATATTTTTCTCTTATTGACTTAGGTAATAAATTATAGATTTATTAATATTGAACTACCATTACCTTTCTGATATAAATTTTATTTGTTATAATACATTATTACTTTAGTGTGATTTCTTAATTTATGTAGGATATTTTAGTCAAGATTCTGCAATAACATTTGTATATGAGCCTAGTGTCTAATTTTCCTCTACTGTATTTTGTGTGTCAGATTTTAATATCAATATGATGCTGCCTATTTTAAAAAGGAAGCATTTTTTTTTTCATTCACTGTGCTTTGAAACATCTTAAAAACATCAGAGATATCTGTCTAAAATGTTTCATAAAACTCAACCAAAAATTCATGTGGGTCTGGAAACTTTTTTTTTTTTTTTTTTTTTTTGACAGGGTCTAGCTCTGTCTCCAGGGCTAGAATGCAGGGATGTCATCACAGCTCACTGCAGCCTTAATCTCCTGGGTTCAAAGGATCCTCCAGCCTCAAAGTCCCCTTCTCCCCCCAGTAGCTGGAACTACAAGCATGAGCCACTACCCCCGGCTAATTTTTTATTATTATTTTTTGTAAGGACTGGTCTCTTGCTCTTGCTCAGGCTGGTCTTGAACTCCTGACCTCAAGCAATCCTTCCACCTTGGCCTCCCAGAGTGCATCGATTACAAGCGTGAGCCACCATGCCTGGACCTGGGTCTAGAAACTTTTAATGAATGTAACTGTGACTATTTTAATTTTTGCCATGTTAATTTGTCTATTAAATTTTTGTATCTCTTCTTGCATAAGTTTCAGTAATTTATAACTCTGTGAATTTATTTATTACAGGTTTTTTAAAAATTGATTTGCCTGGAGTTGAGCCAAGTTACCTCATTGATTTGGTAAATATATTTTGAAACTATAGTCAATCCTCACTTCTCCCAATATACATTAATAGAAATTTATATGTATGGGAACCATGCAAGGTAAGAATGCGGTTGCAATATGCACACATTTCAATTAACACAGTGCAAGTCAAGTACTGTTTGTATAGAGATATTTTCCCTGTTCTTATTGTGTATTAGGTTATGAAGTATGAAATGTCCAATTTCCTTAAGTATCAATACTAAGTTCGACAGTTGCTATCTCTGACATTTCACTTTGACACTTCTTGTTTTATTTTTATTATGAAGGTACATCCTCAGTCTTTCAAACACACATCTTGCCTTGTGATTGTCTTTCAATTTTTTTTTTAGAGCAATATTTGTGAGACCATGGATAAATAAAAAATTCTTGTTATTTTTTAATACAAGTTCTATCATGGAACCAATGCAGTGCAGACAGCTTGAAATATCAACAAAGCATTTGGTAAGAATGTGGCTAATCAATGCACAGTATGTTGATGGTTTGAGAAGTTCCATTCTGGTGATTTTAGTGTTGAAAATCAGCCACAAGGGAAACCTGAGGCCAAGGTGGATAATGATAAACCGAAAGCTGTAGTGGAAGCAAATCCATCTCAACCTACTCATGAATTAGCAGCAAGGTTCGATGTCACTATTCCAACAATATTGGACCATTTGAAACAAATCAGCAAGGTAAAGAAGCTGGATAGATGGGTACTGCATGAATTAAATGAGCGTCAGCTGAGAAATCGTCTTGAAGCTTTCCTTTCTTTGCTATCATGACATAAAGGTGAACTATTTCAACACCATATTTCTGCGCCATATTGTTAATGTGTGATGAAAAAATCGATGACAATCGCAAGCGTCGGCACAATAGTTAGATAAAGATGAAGTGCCAAAACACAGTCCAAAACCAAATATTCATCAAGAAAAGCTAATGGTATGGGTTTGGTGGTCCAGCCCCGGTATTATCCACTGCAGTTTCATGAAATCTGGTCAGTCAATAACAGTATATGTCTACTGAAACCAACTGGACAAAATGATGAGGGTGCTTGTGATTAAGCAGCCAAGATTGCTCAATAGAGACAGGCCAATCCTCTGGCAAGATAATTCTCAACCACATGTTGCACAAACAGTGCTGCTCAAACTACAGCAGCTGGACTTGGAAACTCTCTGTCATTCACCATATTCACCAGATCTTTCACCAACTGACTACACCTCTTCCACAGTTCGGACCATTTCCTTCAAGGAAAAATATTTAATCCTCAACAAACTGTGGAAAATGCCATTCGAAATTTCATCGCCACTCGCTCTCCAGGCTTCTTCTTCGCTGCTGACGTAAACAAGCTACTGTTAAGATGGAAAAACTGTGTTGATAGTTTAGGTGGATACTTTGATTGTACTGCTTCTTGTTTGAGATATAATAAACTACATTGTTGATTCGAATATTTCATATTTAATGACCTAATACTTTGTAAAATTTTGCTTCTTTTTCTGATTAGGTTGCCACTTCTGCAAAGAATGAGTTACTAAGCTATTTATTAATTCAACCATTTTCTTATTATTTTATTAATATATTTCCACTTTTATCTTTTTTATTTCTTCTGTTTTTCACTGTTGAAATGCACATTTCTATAATTATTCATGCTAAATCTCATCTTATTAGGTATATAAAGTTTTCTTTATTATCAAGATATAGTCGATTATCCAACAATGATATTGTCAGTAGGAATCCTACCTTTGTACTTTTTGAAATTTTATGCTAGGAGTTCTAAATATAAACTTAGGGCAATATTTAGAAGCCTAGTCTTAGCAGAGATGAGTAGAAAAATGTATGAAATACATTAGTGTTTTTATTTTATTGATACATTATATTAATAGTAAATGTACTCTGCTCTTTTATTAAATAGCTAGCTTTTCAATTTATATCTCACTTCTAATAAATAAATTATTGATTTATTTTATGTTAACTCTTCTTCAATCTAAAATTCGACAGAGGAGGAAGAGTTGATGGCAGGAGTAGCAAAGTAAACTTACTAGCCCATGGAAGGACATTCCAGTCATTGAATAATTACCATGCGTCGGGCACTACAGATGCCAAGATTAATAAAATACTATTCTTGTGTTAAGGAGCTCACAGCCTGGCTAGAGGGAGAACCACATGACTAAATACACAAGTATTTACAGGTAAAGAGATCATCGTTCAGAGGGTGGTTGTGATACAGAGAGGGGTATCTCATTTAGCCTGGGAGCTCAAGGGTCACGAAAACTATTAACAAGCAATAGAAGTACAGTTTTCCCTGAAGACTATAACCTATTTTGGAATGAAAGTAGAATTTGGGTGCAACCACAGGGAAGGTGAAAAGTATCCAGGAAGAATTAAATTTGAATCTGAGTCTACCACTTCCTAGCTTTGGGATTTGAAGAATAGGCTTCCGTCTTCCTCATCAGCAAAACAGGGATAATAATTCCTAGAATATTGGATTTGTAGGAAATTAGACATAATACACCTAGTGTGGTATTTGACACAAGGTAGATATTTAAGACAATGATAGATATTGCTAAGGACAATAATAAACAAATGAACAAGCAAAAAAAGAGGAAGGAATGAGCAAATTGACCTAGTTCAGATAATGATTTTAAAATTAAAGACTTTCTAAAAGTCTTAGAGACCAGCTTCTCCTTTGGAGATGACATTTATTGAAAGTTACAATTTAAATGCCCATTTGTGATAATAAAGACAGAACACTTATTCTTAAGTAGAGATTCAAATTTACTAAAGAAGAAGTTAGGATAGTGAAGAGGAAGTAAGAAGAGGCTAGGACATAGGCCAAGCTGCAATTGAGGTCTCCTGGGTGGACAAGAGAACCTCAGGGAGGCCACAGGAGATCCGGCTGTTTCAATTCGAGCCCATCTGTGACCACAAATTGCTCCTCTCCAAGTGAGCACTTTGCTCTGGGCCATCACACAATGGAAATTAGATTATTATGAATGTAGGCTACTCAAATAATGAAAATAGGCTGCAGTCTAAATCAGCTTTATATTCACTGCAATTAAATAAGAGCCAAACATTTGTGTCACCCAAAGGTTTGGTCTAGAAATACTGCTGCAATTTTCTGTGTCGCTGCTCCAATGTGAGCATTCCAGTGTCTTAATAAACTTCCAACTTGACATGCTGATAGTTCCTCCTATAAATGTGATTTAAAATATTTATAAAAGAGGGTTTTAGAGAAGGAACCTCATACAGGCTGTTTTTGCTTAGCTCAAGCATTAATAAAAACAATGGCAATTCAAGCAAAAAGATACAAAACTAATTGCCTGGCAGTAGTCAGCCTTCAGGAGGATGCTGAAAATACTACAAAATTTAAGACTTTGCTGAAAACTGAAGCAGTTCTTTAGGTTGATTTCAAATTTTCCTAATAAGTCAAATAAAAGAAAAATCATCTCTCATCCTCATTTATTCCCACAGTCATTAATTTAAACTTGCAGACCCCTTTGCTACTTGCTTAGATTTATTTAATAGTACTTCTCATTATATTTAGAACAGACCAAGCCTGCTAAATTGTCAAAGAGAAAATGAATTCACAATCTACAGCACAAAAAACAGCTGCACAATTAACGCAGTTTTTAAGAATGGGATAGTTACCAATGTAGGTAGGTTTAAAGATTAACCTGAAAGAAAATATTTATAAAATATTCCTTGGTTCATATATCACTGCTTATAAGTTTTCACTAAATAGAGCTTTTCAAGACTGAAAAAATTTGTCTAATTCCTAATGGCTAGCTTTTCTTAAAATAATGTCTAAAAAAATTTCTTAAAATAGTTTAAGAATGTTTTGCTACTCTTATAATATTACTTTTATTATAATATATGAATTTCAGAATTAATATTAATTATTATTATGAATTTTTATATACAGCTATACAAAAACCAGCAAGCAAACAAAGGAACAGAAACTTCAATTTGATTATTCACCATGGAATAATGAACCACAGTTGGTGATTTGGGGTTCATACTTTCAAACTTTACATATTTTCTTATTATTGTCAACACAATTACACAGGCATTATATTTTCAAAAACGAGCCAAACAACAGAGGAACATATTAAACAATATGGAAGATACAGTTCTCAATATCTAGACTGTAGTAGATGCTAAAGGAAAAGGAATTTGGTTTCTTCCAAAAATGAGAACTTCAAAAAATTGCAAAGGAGAGAGAAGTTAATTATCTTTAATGTATAGCAAATCACCTAAACTTATGGTATAAAACAATAATCATTTATTATTATTATCACATATGGTTTGGGGGTTGGGGGTTCACCGAAGCAGTTCTAACTTGGAGTCTCTGATCACATAGGATGGTGGTTGGGGCAATGAAATAAGACATGGGTTTTATTTAAGTTAATGATCGATTATTCTAGACTAAAGAAAAGAGGAGCTCTAATTCTCTTCTCACTCTTAAAAACAAAAACAAACAAAATAAGAAACTTGCAGGTCTTTCTTGATACATAAAGTTGCTTATTATACTTTACCTTTATTTAACAAGGAGAATGTATACAAGGCCAGATTCTCCCTATTCAGGAGAAGTAATTTGTCTGGACAGACTTACTGCTTTAATCTCTTTATTGAGAGTCTTTAATTCTCTGCTTTGAGTACCACAAGCAACGCAAGCAATGTGTGCTCACTGAGGTTCTGACACAATGAGGCTTATCTCTGATTGCAGAAAGGATGATATAAGGCACCCCTTGCCCCATCCTAGAGGAAAGCATGTTGGCTCAGTATCTCTTATTCTCTCTTCAGAACCATAGCCCAGCTACTTGCTATTGGTAAGAATAGCTTGCAGTTTTTCCAAGGTCATGAGTTCTAAAGTAACTAGTTCCCAAATAAGAGCTCAGGCATTTAGTAAAGTCTTGGGTGAGTTCTCCTCCAGTCCCGATCCTTTGCCCAGCTAGTTGGCAGAATCTAGTACAGAAAGTCCTCATTTAATGTCATCGATAATTTTGCTTAAAGTCATAGTTTTCCAAGAACCTATCAATGACATGAGATAAGGACTTATTGTAGTACGGCTTTTAAAGTGGTCAGACCACAGTGGGGAAAGTTGTAAAACTTCACAGAGATGGTCCTTTGAGAGTTAAGTATCAGAGGACTAAAGCGATGAGATCAGATTGAGAATTATGAGGAACTTCGAATACATGATCCTCTGTCTAAAACTCCTTCTATACGAATTATCAAAAATTGAATCTTTTTTAGTATATACATGAATAAGTACAGGTGAGGATTAAATAATTAGAACAGAGATGGGTAGAGGAGGTAGCATTCTTTTGACTACAGTGAAAATTATTGAAGTCAGTGAAATAAACCCTGCGAGTTTCTTTCTATTGGGAAAGTATGTCTTGAGTTGGTTTTGACTACAGAAAAAGAGTGATGACAAGGAAGTGTGAAGAGATTCACCCCATCTAGAGAAAGGTGCTCAATCACTGAAGGCTCAGGGGAATAAAATCCGTACAATGATGGCAAAGTCCTAGAAGAGAGATTGTAATATAAGATGTAATACAGTAGGGTCAATGGCTGTGGCTTCTTTGATGGATCACCCCTTTATATAAAATGATCCAACATTGATAGATAGTTCATTAATATTTACTTTTGCATTGGTGTGAACATAAAACTTTGTTCTAGTAGTAATTTCAGACTTCTGTCTATGCCTGAATAGTGATTTTTGAATGCCAGTTTAGCTTTATCAGACAGAGCCACAGAGCTTCTTAAAAATTCAGACTTCTAGAACTCAACTCTAGAGATTCCAATTAAATAGGTCTGGTTTAGGGCCTGTAAATCTGCATGGTACCCTAAATACTATTAATGTATAACTCAACTTCAAAGCTGATAACATGCTTGACAAGGCGCTAATCAACAGGAAAGCATCCATCCAATACAAATTTAGTCACAGATGCAACTTAAGAAAACTCAGACTGCACATCTGTAATCTACATGTTTCATCTTGATAGCAAGACTCATCAGATTATAAACACCATGAGATCAGGGATGATGTCCATCTGATTCATTGTTTTCCCCTGAATACCTAGCTTCGGTAACAGCAGGCAATGAGTATTTGATGAATGAATAAACCAATCACTGAATTGGTAAATAGCATTTAATTTCCAAACAAACTTCTCGTGCTGCCAAAAAATATAAATCAAAAAAAATGGTATTTTTCATTCATTCTTTCATCAACTCACAAAGCGATAAATATTTATTGAAAGTTTATTGAATGGTATACATTATTTGATATACTAATGATGCAGTATCTGTATGTCCTATGGCTATACAGTGCCTGTTTCTAATGAAAAAATGCAACCTTTTGATTCTCCAAAATGAAAGGTGTTCTTTGAGGACCTGAATGCCTATGTTCTGCCAAGGTGATTGTTATGCAGCTGTGAGTCACTATGGTAAAATCCCAGACAATATATCATGTTCTCTGTAACTTTTATAGCTGAGGTTTGGAGTCTGTTTCATTTTCCCAGTGATCTGTGTGTGGCTGAATGCCCATTTTCTCATGATAGTCAGAAAATTTCAGTGAATTCTTTCAGAAGCAAATCTTTCAAATCCATGACCTCTTGGCAAAAAGACATTCTCTATTAGTTTTTTTGATTTACTAAAAAAAAGATTTTTTTAAAAAAATCAATACACATGTACAAATATTTCATCAAGTCCAAAAAATGATACCCAGGGAAGGTCAGCTCAGGTAAGAAGAGTAACTATGCAATTGTAAATCACAGAAACTGTCAAATCAGAAAAAAACTTCAATCTGTTTCCTATCTCTGAAATATTATCATGAGAGGGTATTAGAAATAGACCTAGCATCTTATTTCCTTGGGAGGAGAATGAACCATTTCTTCATTGGTTTCATGGAAAATCCCACCAGAAGAACATCTGTCTCTAAAATTTCAGTATTTTCTACAGTTCTCTAAACTATTTTTTATACCAAGCCATATTCTTTGAGACAGTCTTGTTTATCATTTTAGAAATTTTGTCTCATACCCCTGCTGAGAGCAGCAGGGTCTTAACTGGATTTGAATTTTTAAATATCCAAGGGAGTCCTAAACAATGGGCAAAGAGAATGGTAATATTATGAGTCAGTATGCCTTTTATGTGTGCATTTTTTTCTGAGAATCCCAGCAGCATTTTCATTTTCCTTTATTTAATTATGGAAACAGCAAAGAGAATATATTCCAGCCAATTCCCAATTCATGACCTTATGAAGTTATGGTCTGTTTTAGTTTATTTGAGGTGGGGGGTTGTCCTAAATAAGTGCTTGACAAAAATGAGATTTATTATGATTATAGTTTAGAAAGAAAATTTTTATAGAAAGAGATCTCAGTGCACCAGGTCAAATACCCAAGGGATCTCAGAGTTTGTTGGCAATAGGAGATAACAGTGGAAGTTATTCTGAATTATTCAATTTAACCCTTTTCTTTAGGGTTAATCATTTCAAAAATATACAGAGTAGTTGCCTCACTTCAATTTGGTTAATTAAATTATATTATATTAATTTTGTTTAATTATATCACATAATGCATGCATTACACAATCATGCATTATGTGTTAATTTGGTATAAACTTAGCCAAGGAGCTGATATAACAGATTACAAGTTTTATTGTACTTATTTAGTTTATTTATTATGTTATTTAAATTAGAAGTTAAAAAAAAAAAAAAAAACCTTTCAGATTCCTAAAACAAGTCTTTATCAGAGATCAGAGAAAATTGTGACTCATCCCCAGGTGTGTGGATTCATTTTATCTTCAGTGGGACATCATGTAATTTTTTTTACAATGATCTATGAACACTGAACCAGTGCATAGCCTCTCTTAAATGGCATGGCAATGTGCTCTGAAAAACACTAACCTTATTAAAAAGTGATGAACAGATATGTCAGTTTATAAATGCACATTTCAAGTCCCAATGCTTAAATAGGTTTTATGCAAGGAAACCCACAACTTGGATTCTAAAGTAGCCATCTCTTCATAGTTACTTGTAATATCTCAGCTAAATTTAGGGCAGAACTCTAGACATTTATAAGACTAATGTAAACGTGAAACGAAAGGTGTCTCAAAAAGTTTCAGACCTACCAGGGCAGGTTAAATTCCTGCTTGGACTTTTCTAGAGTTTGTTGTTTTAATGATACAGCTGTAAAATGTAATTCTGAATAATACATGGCATATGTTTTCATAATATAATGGGTGCAAGACCTAAAGAGATATAAAATTCAAGCTATAATTGATCCAAAGGAAAGTGTAGGAAATCTATGACAGATTTTTCTTCTAAATGCATTTTATCTTAGCCTTTATTAGAAAGAACATACAGAGAAAAGGAAAGAGAAGTGAGTTAGAATCCAGTAAGATCAATATTATCTGTACTTGAGAACACAGAGTCAATGAAACTGTCCAATAAATATTTGAGGTATAAATGAATTAATGAGAATCACAAATAGCAAATACTCTGGGAATATTAGCACATAAACTTTGTTTTGCTAATTCCCAAATGTCTACTTTTTTCACATTAAGCTTATGCTCTTGCCAGCATATCCTGACACCAGATCAAAGGAAACTGCATGTGTATCTCCATCTGCATCTTATTCAGGAGGTCAATGCCATCTCTTCCACTTGTCACTCATCTGAAACCTACCTAACTTTCAAAGTCCTACTAAAGATATATCTCCTCTTGAAAACAGCATCCCCACAAATATATGCAATATATTAGGTGCTCTGCCAGGCATAGCACTCGATGCAGATATTTAAGAGACAGAATATCTCTCCTTGAGCAGCTTTCACACTATAAAATTCAGGGAAAGGTGCGTACCCAAGATTTTCCCATGAATTTCTCTAATGATTATTACCTGTATTTAACAATCTGGCTCTTGTACTGTTATATGTGTTTTTATTAATTGGTACTTTGTTTCATTCATTTAATAAATACTTATGAACTCCCTACCACATGCCTGGCATTGTTCAAGCTGCTGAGGATACAGCCACAAATAAAATAGGCTATGTTCTTCTCCTCAAAGAACTCCCAGTCTAGTGGGTAGAGACAGTTGGCAAATAATAAATAAATATATCATATGTAAAAGTTGTATAAGTATATATAAATTAGTGATAAAGGCCATAGAGAAAAATAAAGCAGGATCAGGAAACAAGGTGTATATAGATATTTTATATTAGGGAGTCAAAGGAGCCCCCACTAATATCCTAGTATTTGAGCAGACCCCCAAGGGAAGTGAGAGTGTGAGCCCTAGTGATACCTTGAGAGGAGTAACCCAGGAGGTAGAAGAGTATATGTAAAAAAGAGCCTCAGGCATGTGTGCTTGGTGTCTGCAAGATGTCAGAATGGGTAGGGGAGGGTGAGAGAAGTGAGGAGGGAACTGGGGTAGCAGGGTACAAGATCATGGCACGTCTTGAAGAATTACTGATGTGCCCATCCTGCCTTCCCAGCTCCCAGGTAAAGTTCTTTGAGAATAGAGCTGTCTTACACATACACTTTAAACCTATGTGCTATGGCTGCAGTCCCCAGCCCCTGGGCTGCAGACCGGTACTGGTCTGTGCCTGTTAGGAACCGGGCCTCACAGCAGGAGGTGAGTAGCAGGAGATTGAAGCTTCATCTGTATTTACAGCCACTTCCCATCACTCCCATCACTGTCTGATCAGCAGAGGCATTAAATTCTACATTATGGTGAGTTGTGTAATTATTTCATTATATATTACAATGTAATAATAATAGAAATGAAGTGCACAATAAATGTAATGCCCTGGAATCATCCTGAAACCATCCCCAGTCCGTGGAAAACTTGTCATCCGTGAAATCAGTCCCCAGTGCCAAAAAGGTTGGGGACCGCTATGCTATGGGACCTTGCACGGAGTAGGTGTTCAATAACATTAACTGTGGTTAGAAAATGCCATTTGTACACAAAGAAGTTAGCTGCAAATACCTTGATGTTCCTCAAATGAGAATAATTTACCCTTGAAAAAACGTGAAATGAAACGAATTGCAAACCAATTGAATTACCCTATCTGTTACAAATTTAGACAATTCAGGCCAGAAATAGAAACTTTCCTAAAACTTACAGCCCCTCTCTCTCTCTGTAATATTTTCCTAGAAATTACTGCATCATTCTCAATCTTTTCTTATTATACTCAACCATTTTCAAAACTTCTTAATCGTTACAATTTCAGTTTTATCAGCAATAAAAATGTTACACACTTTGGCTTTCTGCTTTTTTCTTTCTTCAGACACACCATTTGGGCTTTCAGGCTCTTCTGCTGCACAACTATGAATATGCAGTCAGTCATCCATTAAGCAGATGTGGATGTTGATCTAGGCATTGGGAATGCAAAGACACGATGCCATATAGAAGTTGAGGCTCAAGAAAAGACATTGAAATCAGAGAGTCCAGCTTGGTTTGGAATTCCCTTACTAGCCGGGAGATCACATTTATAAAAGAAGGATGAGAACAGTAACCCACTCATGGAGCTCTTGCAAGGGTTAAATGAGAGAATTCATGGAAAATGCTACCACAGGCCTATAATATAGCAAAGCTTAATAAACATTTAATATATGGACATGAAATTCTACTCATACATAAATATGAGTATGAAATATGATACACAACTTAATAAACTTTCCTCTCTCCACCCCTACTCTATCTCCTGAGCTTTGTTCCCAGTGGTATTTCTACCTGGATGCTATTCCTGTGCCTAAAATTAATGAATCTAGAACATAACTCTCACCATAACTTTTTCCCAGTTTCTGCCTTATAATGTACAGTATTTCCATCATTACTCCCATCTCTGCAAACCCAAACATGGCACAGACATAGGTTTCAAAATGACCTCTCTGCCTCACACTTTCCTCTCTTCCAATATGTAAATTATCTAGCATTGAGATTGGTAGCCATTATTATTGTTTGTCATGTGAATGAATTAAAGAAAGGAAACAAGGCAATGTGATGTGTTAGAAAAATCAGGCTGGCATGTTCATTGGGTTCTTAATTAATTACATGATGTGCTTTTCTTTAACCTGGTTTCTCTGAGGGGAAACTCAGAACAAACTCATCTTAGCCCAGCCTGCCCAGCTTACCCAGAGTGAAAGTGATTAGCTGCCTCAGGCAGATCACATGGCTAAAGCTATACATGTGGGACAGTGATAAGCAAATATTCTTTATCTGGGCTACTATGGGAAGGTTTTTCTCTGCCCTCACCTTCAAGTACTTTTCCGTTCCTTTATTACTTGCATCTAAAGCCATGGTCAAAATTTTTGCTCTGAATCTTTCTTAATTGATTTAGGAATTTTATAAACAGTATGCTTTGCAAGTTTGTGCTAAAATGCCCACGTTCTGTATTAAGATAATTATTTCAGAAACCTCAAGTAATAGGCATACTCTGTCTGAAATAATTTCAAAACATTTTGAAATAAGAAGCTCCTAAAGTTCCCATCCATAACTATAGAATCAAAATAGTATCATTGTTAGATTTAATTCTCTGATCTTTTTTTTTTACCTAATAGTGAATGAATATAAAATTAATTGGTACATATGATATCTCAGTGTGACAATAATGAATATTAATGTTCCTTTATTTTTTTTTTATTTGGCTTTGTTTTTCAGTTTAACCAAAGACAAATATCAAAACAAATAACTTGGGAAAGTCTTGAGATTATGTTTCAAAATAACGTTTTAACCATTCGAATAGAGTTTATTCCTATTTAATAAAATTGTAAATTAATCGATTATCCTATTGTACCTCTGTGGGTTTGAATATAGTCAACAGTATGGAAATGGCTTTGTCTCCATAATTCCTTCATCGCCATATATGTGATGAAAGCAAGTTTTCTCTTTAAAAACGGATTAAAGCTACATAATTATATAAAACCTTTATTGTAGCTGGTAACTGGCAATATTATGCACATGTCAGAATTATATTAATAAGTTCCCTTGCCCTTTTCTGTGAATTAAAAATGTATCAAATGCTGACTCCAGGAATTGCTTTTGCTTTACTGTCCCTTAGCTGTGATTCTTTTGTTTATTTTCTGCTTACAGTGCCTGCCGGATTCCCTATTATTCTAAAAGTCTTAGTGTATGGAATTTGAAATCCAGAAACTTGTATTTCAACTAGAAAAGCTCTGTCTTTTAATAAGTAGCTTCAAAGAAGATGTTGCTCCTAAGGAAATGCCCTAGAGTAGGGAATGGTAATCACTTTTCCCATTTTTCTTACATACAAAATATTTCTTGCCAATTCTATGAGAATGAAATTTATCTTCTTGGAAAAGCACTCGGTTTTTATCAATAGTAAACATTTTTGTTGTTGAGTGTTTGTTGATTGAATTTTTTGATTATAAAATTAAATTAAAATATTCTTAGGTTTCCTTTGGGTGAGATTTTCAAAATATAAGACAGGATCCCAGGAAGTGACTTTAATCTCTTTCTGTTCATTTCTCTCCCTACATCCCATCTCCCTTCACTAACCACAAAAAATGTCTGAGAAGTCAGAGAACACATGAGAGGTGGAGGTACAACTCTCTCTAAGGTGGCAGGAGCAAGCCAACGGGCTGTATCAGTTTTTCTCAAAATTTTTTTTTTTTTTATCACAGTAGAGTATTCTAAAGTTCTGTGGGGAGATTAAATGCACCACAGGGCACTGAATGGTCCATCTTGAAGCAAACTACTATAAAATATGAAATGTGTTATTTTATAGCTTTTGAGTCAATGTGGATTTTTGTATTCTACATTCTGCACCACAGTTTGTATACATGTAGGTACATGTGCAGATAAATAGACTTGCCTCACACAACTGTTCAGTTTTCAACTTTTCATTACAATGGCCCTTGAAAAGTTATATCATGTTTTATATAATGACTTCTTTGACTTTTTTCCCCTGTGTAATGACTTTTCACCCAAAACACAATAAATATGCTGTGAGTGCTATGTCTACAATATTGCTTGAGGCAAATATACTCAATTTCCTTATCACTGCAGACTCAGTCAGGGAATATTACATAAAAGAAGTATAAACTATGACCCATTTTTGAATGAATCAAAAATATCTTTCTTTAAGTGCATACTAAACAAAAGCAACTAAATGGTAGAACATGAGCTTGTATGTACAAGTGCTCTTTCTTGTTTTGGAGTATTCATCATTTTAGTCTTTATTTTGCCCTACTGATATTTTCTGTTCAACACTTTATTTTTATATACTGTTTCAATGTGAGATAACCATGAGCGCCGTAAAGGTTTAAAACTCATTGACAAATGTGGAACAGAAACAATGCACCTTCCAAAGGATGATTCCCAGCTACTAACGCTAAATTTATTGAACAAGATCTACTTATTTACTTTCAAAGTGTTATTTATAACTAATATGAATTTTTTCCATTGTCTGATTTTTCCTCTATCTGTAAAAACTGTTTGTGTATCTTGGGTTAGAATGGAATGTGTCATAATTTTTCCCATGAAAATTACTCATATTTTGGTTATTTAATGGCTTTTCTCTTGGTGGCATGGTTTTCAGGAATGAATTAAAGTTGTAAAGCCAGAGATACCAATATATATGTAATCGTTAACATTCTAAGTTACCTGAAGTTGAGTTAAATTGACCTTCCAAGAAGATATACTGGGTTTCTTTTGCTCCTTCAATCATTTTTGGCAAACTGGTAAGTGCATCAGCTAGAAAAGAATAGGATGATGCCAACTGAATGGGACAGTAGCTTTTATCAACTTCCCTCTCATTTTATACCTCCTTTTTCCTGTAACAAGATCATTTAGATATAGCACAATCTCCAAGTGGAGATGAAATCTATGACTCTACTTTCTTTTGGGGGAATAGGAGGAAGATGCTCATTAAAAACGTTGGAAAACATCTGTACCTGCACTACCTTCCAATATATGGAATGACTGAAGCAACCTTCATCAGTGCAATAGAATGAATTTAAGTGGAAATAACCAAAGAGCTAGTAATTGAATAGTTAGATTTATTTTGCTTCAAACTGATCAGCTTCATTTATAAGTGTTCGTAAATGATTAAACGCTAAAAATCAGGGATGGGAGACATAGTTTTCAGCATCAGAGCATCTCCATGTTAGCAAAAACTGAAATGCGTTCTGAACCAGAGCTCAAGTCTCAGCTCAAGTTGATTCAATTCTGCCCTGGGAGAGAAACGTGTTTGCATATAGTTTCTCAAGGAGCCTTTGCTGAAAAAACTCGTGAGCAGGCAAAATTCCTCTTGTCTTCCTCTGTGCTTCTGTTACTCCAGCTAATGCTGCTGTGATAGCACTTATCATACCCTGTCTGGTCACACAATCAGCTGTTGATGCCCTTGGCTTTCCCACTTGGGTTTCCCAAGATTAGGCAGATTGTGTCAATTTTCTGTTTTACTTCTTATCCCTCAGAACATGACTGTCTTTAACAGCATTTGGTGCATTATGGTTACAAGAAACGATTATTGAACTAATGCAATGTGCAATGCAAATTAATACCATGTGAGATGTGCCTCATTTTTAGGTAAAGTGTGAAAACAATCGATGTTCTTGCATGTAAACAGTAGAATATATTTAGGGATCTTTGTCCTTCAAAGGCAGTTTTGAGTTCTGAGCGGCCAGTGGAATACGGGATTGCTTAAATGAAAATTTGCACCAGCCACTTTCTGTTTTATTTTATAGAGGAAACGGCCTCTCTTTCTCCCCTCCAACTCCTACCTTAGCTTTATTAAGTTTGTTTTTTACTCAACTTGCTGCAACAAGTTTTATTTCTATCCTTCTTTCTTTCCTTCTTCTCCCCCTCCTGCCTTTTTTGTCTTTCTTTCTCTTCTTTCTTCTCTTTCTCCCCACCCCTCGCCCCACCCAATATTCCTCCCCCACTTCTTTTATTTGCACTCTCTTTTTATTTCTTTTTATGTTTTTCTGGCTGCTTCTCACCTTTTTCTGTGTACGCACCCTAAGGACAGTAACTTTGTTTTTTTCATCATTTATCATTCTCATTTCCTTCTCAACCTTCTTGCCCAGTGTTAGCATATGATAGATGATCAAGAATATTTGTTGGAGAAAAGTGCATCTCTTCATTCTTTCTAAAATAATAAAGTTTGGGGGAAGTACTTGTGCAGAATTCTATATTTTCTCCTCTTTTTTCTTGCCCTCTCACTTTTTGTACTATTTTATTTGGAATCATTTCTCACTTCTCGTTTCACCCTTGGTGTCTAAGAATACATTATCATCTGTAGAGACTATTCAAAAGTCTTGTTGGAATAAGCAAATAAGTTCATAATGAAATCACTGTTTTTGCCCTCAGATTCCTAATATAATGACAATATTAAAATACCTATTATTTTTTTAAACCCTTCTCTCTTAGAATCAGCCTTTATGTTGTCCCTGATCTTCTTACCCCATGTCATGGGATTCTTTTTGTTGGAAATGGTGACAATGAATGTAAGAATAATAAAAACAAAACTGAATACTTACGTGTCATTTTATATTTGACCAAGTATTTTCATGATTGTTCACTCTTTAAAAATATTGATTTATGAAACGATAATCATGGATTCCACATGGATGCACATATATAAGTCTACTCCACATTTTCTTTTTTTCAAAGATTTTTCCTGACAAAAGTGACTTTTGTTTATGTCATCATTTTTTATCTTTCCTGCAACCTGGTATCATTGACATTCTTACACTCGTGAGTATTATGTGTTTTGAAAAGAATTTTTGACTGACCCAAGGTCACATGGATAATTTTATTAACAACAGTAAGCATGATGCTAAGTGCTTTATATGCATTGTTTGAGTTTAACCGCACAAGAATTCTCTGAAGAAGGCACCATTACTGTATTCATTTTACAGATCAGGAAAGAATTTTGAGGTATTAGGAACATACCTAAAGTCACTAAAATTTTGGCATATGGTGTTGATAAAACTGTATTCTTAGCAATTTCAGTATCAGACTCTTCTAGGTCTTCCAAAACACAGCCCACTGTGGGCCACTCTCTGCTCTGAGCTTAGGAAATGGAGGGAATCTGAAGCCAGGTTATCCTTTAATTTCTATCCTAGGGTTCATCCTATTGCACTGTGTTATTTTGAATTCAGAAAACATACATGATGCCCAGCTATATAAAGTGTATATGGTCATCAATTTAAACAGATAAAATTAAAACAAATTATTATATACAAACAAAATAATGAGTACATTTAGGAAGCCCAGGCCTCTGCATATGTGGACAAACATCCTTTGTATTGTTAGCCACCACCAATCAGGAAAGCCTTTCTCCAGGAATGAAGACTCCCAAGCTATTTGAATAATGAGTGAGAAAAAGAACACACTTGGAGACCTGAGAAGAGCTGGACATGTCTTGCACAGGGTGTAGCCTGGGAAAATGGTCTAAGGTGTCAGGTAATGAAGAGTCTTTGTTCCTTCCAGAAAACCTTCCATAAATCACTTTGTGGGAAAGCCTATGTAACCATCACAGAAGCCTGGAGTATGTTTTCCTTGTGGACACTATAACATCTGGCATAATGAATGCATGTTCCCCACCCAGCTATGCTTAAAACATTCTTGCTACTGGGGAATACCCCACATATTTAGGGCTCACTGAAATAATCTCTGCCTCATTTAGTTATCCCAAACAGGTTGCTGACATCTGAAATTAGAAATAAAGCATCAAAAAAAAAAAAAAAAAGATTCCATTGATATTCTTATTTCCCCATGAAAATAAAATAGTATTTCAGTATGTCAGCTGCTCCAGATTCCAAAGCAGGCCACATGTTTTGTGACAGCTGCTGACATAAACAATTTCCTCAGGGTAAATCTTTCAGTGTATTTCATACAAAAGTAACCAAGCCTTTGTCTGCATACTGAATTTTAATTTAAAATATGATCCCATTCTATTCCCCCAATGTATGTATAAAATAACATAAAATAACAACAATAACAAATCCTGCTAATGTCCTTAAACTATTTACCAAAGGTGAATAAAGTATAAATAAAGTGTTGAGAAATTATTTAAAATGATTTTTGGGTTGCCTGAATTTGCACTCTTAAGAACTATATAAAACTCTATATCTGAGAATCCAGGCCTGGCATCAGTGGCACTGTGAAGTTTATTAATTCATCTCCCCAAATCCAGCCCTTACTGCTCCTAACTCATACTGGTTAAGCACAAAAACTAGACCAAATATTCAATTTCTAAAAGAGTTTTTAAAATCTTTTAAAAAGCATCAAAGAATTTAACTGAAATACATGTAAATATTGGATATGTTTTTAGCAAATTCCTTCTGCTCCAGAAGATTGAAAACAAACATACAGTCAATAGGGGGAAAATGCCACTGTCCCCAGAAGAAAAGCGCATATGCTCAAAGGGAATGGAGGCACATTTGCCAAAAATGTGATGCTCCAAAGCCCTTTTTCCAGGAAGAAGACAACATAAGTTCTTTGTAAGACAAGTATCCTGCTCTGGAAATGGTACAAACAAGCTCAGGTGATGACCTCCCTCCTGGAATTAGCCTTTTCCTTTTCAATACCAGGAATTGTCCCAGCTTCTATTGGATAGCAACAGACCTAGAAGGCACCATTGTACTCCTTACCCTGGTTATAGCTCCATGATCTTACTGATTCCCTTTTTCAGAGAGAAAGTAGTCAGTCTTGTTCATGACACCACAGAGTTGCAACTCAGTCAATGCTGGAGGTGGTCTTAATGTATCACCGCATTCTGTAGGGTTCCCAGATGCATCCAGACTTCTCATATTTTACGTCACTTTCAATGTAGAACACTATTCCAAGATGGTTGAATTACAATAAGCTTCAACCCGAAATTTTATTCCAAAGAGAATGATGTGTTGCTGCTTAGCATAGATATTTAGTACTTAGATTAAAAAATAATATGCCCAGCCTTTTTTAAAAACAGATAAGAAAGAATTATATATTAAAGGCAAAATCTTGGCTATAATTTATATTGCCTAAATCTTAGGTCTCTTTCAAATCTTTCTATTTTATTCTGAATACTGACTTGCTTAAGGAAGAAATCATGCTCAGAAATAAGTGTTCTAATTTGAATTAATCAAGGCCCATCCTAGATGAAGGAGAACTATAAACTGTAATCATGTCACAGAAATGAAACTAAGCTGAGAACTCTATGGTCCTAAAGTTTGCTTTCTAAAATATACATTGTTTATAGCATATAGATGGCTTGAGGGGATCTGTTTAGCATTTTTAGACTCCTGTGGAGATAATGAAGTACAGAAGCCTAGGTTTATCTCATATTACAGTTCCAAGGTCGAAAGCATTCTTAAAGAGCATCTAGTTTAAACACCAGTCTATAGTCGGAATTCCTTTTCTAACTTCTCTGCCATGATGTTACCCAGCATATGTTTGAATGTATCCATTAGAATGCTTTTCAGTTGCAACTAATAGAAACCCAACTTCAATTAACTTAAATAATAAAGATGATTTATTGGCCCACCTAACTAAAGTTAAGAAGTAGGTTAGATTTCAAGGAAGTATTAATTTAATGGCAAAACGAGACCACAATGGTCCCACCTTCTATCCATGTCTCCATTTGTTCCTCCATGTTGTCAAATCCTCCTAGAGGAACTCCCTCTCATAGTTAGAAAAGAGTCGATAGCCCCCAGGGATACATGCCACCTCCTTCACCTTCGGGAGGAACTCTTTTTCGGAAACCCAAGCAAAGACCCAGGCTTGCTATGATATGCTACCTTAAGTCACATGCTCATTCAAGAGCCACTTACTGTGACCCAAGGGTTGAATTCCCTGTTTGGCATAGCCTTGACCATGTGCTCTACTCTCAGAACCAAGATTGAAGTAAGTTTTTTCAGAACTATCTGGATCCTCAATGACAAATCAGGACTTCTGAGGGAAAGTAGGAAAGAGAGTACATGGCCACAACATTGAATGTCTACAATGATAGGGATCTCATTTATTTCTAAAATTGTTTTGTCTGTCCATGATAGTCAAAAAGCATATTGGATGTCGGGCGGGGGGTGGGGGGGAGGAGGGGACAGGTATATGCATACACAAAGAGTGCAATGCACACCACCCGAAGGATGGACGTACTTGAAACTCAGACTTGGGGGGGAGGGGGGCAAGGGCAACATGCGTGGCCTAAACATCTGTACCCCCATAATATGCTGAAATAAAAAAAGAAAGTATAACTATTCTACACCATAGGCAAAGTTCTATACAATAATTTTGCCCACCTTACTTGCATGAGCAAAGCATCAAAGTAATCACATCTATATTAAATTTTCATCACCCCAGAAGAGTTATATTGAATGAGAATATTGGCATGTAATTACTGCTCTGTTTTTATCAAAGGAACAACACTAAATAGACAAGGTGTCTGATGGGTAAATCATGCCTAAGTAAGTAGTACGTTTTGTGTAGCTCACCTTTATTTGAGCTGGTGATGAAGCTGCAGCTGACAGTTGTAATTTGGGGGCTAATAGCCAAACATTAGTAATAGCAGTAACAGATATGTCTTCAAAAAATGTGCAAGCCCTCATGATATTCAGAGAATGCCACATTTGTGCATGTATATCTTTGTTCCCACATACCATCTGGGGTAACTCAGATCATCTAAGTTGTTATTTATACATTCTTATTTCACTAATGATTCTAATGTTACCCCCCAAAATTGTGTTTTTATTTGCTGCCTTGCCAATCTTGGATTTATTATCATGACTTAGACCATATAGTAAATAACCTGAAAACCAGGAAAACTCTGAATTCTCCTAACTTGTCTGTCTCCTTTAGCCTTCGATCTTCTCAGACAAAATTACCTCCTTGATTGATACATTTGCGACCTTAAACTGAAGCTTTGTTTGTTTACATGACTCACTTACTTATCCAGTCATCTTTCTCAAACATACTGCCTGAATAAGTGCCAGGAGAAATGTGATTGTTTGGGGAGAGAAAAACAGAAAGAGGCTAAAAGACTATTCTTTAAAAATATTTGCTAAAACTCTTTGGAGGAGAAATTCTTGAATGTAGAATTGTATTTGGTAAAGCCACAGTAGCTTGTAAGTTCCTTAAGACAGAGAGTATTTCTTATTTATATTGTACCCTCAGGTCTTAGGCTAGTGCCAAGCACAAGGTAGGTCTTAATGCATGTTGGACAAATAAATGAATTTGACAATCTTTTGACATATTTTGACAGGATATTTAAACGGATTTCCTTTACTAAACTTTCTATATAAAATAATGATTTAGCAATTTAGAGTTATTTCTACTTTATAAGTAGAAGTACCAAATGAATGAAATGTAAAAATATCCATTCGATTACTTTTATTTAATAATTTTTTTTACTGCTACTGTAAATCTCTTAAAAATAAGCACTGGACAGTGGAGCTAGAAAAGATGACAACTCCCCTACTACTTTGGGGACATGGTGGGGCAGAACTGAGAGAATCTTTAAGTGGTTTCTTTAGAAATACAGTCTAAGGCTCTTCCAGGCATGATCCTTGCACACTCTGTAGAAATGTCTTCACATAGCAGCATCTGACTCTTTTTATCATCTATTTCAGACTCCTTTATATTTTAAAGCATATGAAACAAATGGGACCACCTTTGGGGCCAGGAGGGATGGCAAGTATAAATTACAGCAATTTTTTTCTTTGGTATTTTATACCATTCAACAGACCATTTTATGTATTACAGTAGCTATCTCATACCATTAATAATAACAAATGTTTGACTACAATGATGAATGTGTAGTTTCATTTCGTAAGTGAAATAAAAATTGACTTTTGCTGTCAATCACACCTCTACATTTAATATGTGTATGTTGACATCCTCACATGATAATACATAGAGTTCTGCATTACATTAGAAGCTATTGCCCATATACCATTCTATGTTTCAACCACCTTGGTGTAATCACAGAATGTATCATTATTAAAGTGTAAAGTTTATTCTGTGATTGAGTACCTTTAGACCGTGCCAACTGAAAAGTCATCCATTACTTACAATTCACAATAGTGACCTATCCTTTTTTTCGTGGAGGAAAGGTAAGAAAGTCTGAATGAGAAAATAGATGAAACAAGTCTATGCAGCTTAGTAATAATAAAAATATTTCTCACAGATGGCATTCCTTGTAAAGCCTTATCTTTTATGGAGAAAAAAGAAGCTGGGAGTTTTGGGGTTTGGGGATTCTAACAATGTGAGCAATGCCGTCTGTCAGTTAACTGCTGGGTTCTGAACATCACCAGCAAGTTAGCTCATTCTCATGTCCTTGCGCCTTGCAAAGTCATGACTTGTTTGGGCCAACAAACTCGGTTTGTACTTGTAATCCTACCATTAATCCTGTTGTATAAAAACAAGTTTGTCTGGCTGCTGAACAGTGTAAAGACAAGACAGAATCTCTTTGTAGTCACTGCACAATTACGAAGCTGTGCTGTTCAGAAAGGACACTTGAACATCAACATCTCTTGCTTCAATGTAACATGTAGATGAACACATAGAGAATGGGAATTGACTGAGATATCTATGAGAAGAGATAAATTGAGTTAATGTGGACTAAATTAGGCCCTTGGGAAATTTTCACTTGCTACTCCTAAATGTAATAAGAAACCCACAGGAGGTGATTTGAGGTGCTACTGTACTTTTTTTCCTTAGTCAATGCTGCCCCCTATAAATCTCTATCAATGCTTATTCATTGTCACTATGTCAACAGGACACCATGTTCCCTTTTAGTCCATCAATATTTTTACATAATTTTCCTGCGCGCGCGCGCACACACACACACACACACACACACACACACTTTCTTATCTGATATTTTTCACTTCTGTTGTAAATATGTTTATGTCTTCCCATCATCTTCATAACTGCCATTGTTAATGGTTGCAAATCATTTTATGCAGTTAAGTGGATTTATCATTGGCTCTTTTAGTTTATATCTGATACTCTGCTACAGACAACATCAACTTCCATGTACATTTTTCCAATTTTAAGATTCACCTTTTAAAATAAGTGACTGGAGTAGTTGTCTCAGGAAAAAGACTACTTAACAATTTTATGTCTCTTGAAAGTTAATGCCATGGTTTTTTCTGAAAATAGTGGATCAATTTTCACAGATACGGTGCTATAAAAGTGTTCCATTTTCACTATACTTCACCAGCAGATGACACTTTCCTTAGCCTCGCTCTTAACGAGAATTAACATGTATTTAGTACTTACAGATGTCAGATATTACAATGAGCATTTTGGTGGGAAATCTCACTTAATCCCAGAAAATACATGAGGTAGCTTCGATTTTTATCCCCATTTCGTAATTCAAGCAACCCCATCCAAAGTGGCTCAGTAATTTGCCCAACTTCACACAGCCTGTAAACAGAGTCGGGGCTCATCTCAGGTACAGCTGACTAACATCCATGCTCTTAACCTATAGATTGTGCTGCTATATATTCATTTCTTATGTATAAATTTTTTGTGCTAACATTTGTTTATTTATTTACTGGTTATGTTTCATTATTAATCTATACTTTATTTCCATTGGAAAATGTTGTGCAATTAAATATGCCAATTTGCTTTTTCCTTTACATTCCAATATCAATGGTCTATTATTTCAAATCTACTCTTAAAAATATAGACATTATTCCCACTATAACACAGATTTACTATTTAGCCATGGAAAATTACTCTGCATCAGTCTTACCTTTGGTATGGAGTAAACTATTTGCTTTCACTAGTAGAAGGTACCATTAAAGTATCA